>JAGXCT010034534.1:67474-110532 GCA_022495035.1 Philopotamus ludificatus
CGACACTGGTTAATTTTAATATTATTTCAGTTGGATTGAAATTTATATTATTTTTTTATAATTAATAATTCTAACGCGACAAACTACCTACATAAATATTTTTATAAATTATTGCATTTAATTAATCTCTGCACATGTATACTTTGCGTAGATTTCTAAATATATGTAAATTTGACTTTGTTAGTAAAGCATTGAAGAAAATCATTCAGAAAGAATTTAAAACCTATCCCGATAAGGCTTTAGTGTTTAGTGCCATTATTCGGATTTCCATAACTAATGACTACGTCTGTTCCATGGGATAAGTACGTACCAAACTTGTTATTCAGCGAGCCACGACAAAAAGAATTCTTAATAGTAGATCACTACGAGACAGAATGACTGATGAACGGATGGGGCAACAGACGAAAGTAGCTGACGCAGCTTAACGAGAAGCGATACAGCACCGGAGCTGGACAGGTCACTTAATAAAAATAAAATGCTACGCTTAGAAATAAAAACTCGAGAAATGACACCTAAATTGTTCGCTTTATTGCCCACTTACTCCGTTACAATTAATAAAATGCAGGTTTCCATGGGAAACGTGCTGGGAGAGCGGCCCATGGGATGATCCGCTCGGAGGCGGCCCCCGCAAGGACGCTGAATAATGAAGATGGATCATGATAACACAGGTCACCGCCAACCGCCCCGGGGCTAACAGAAGTCTTCGAATTACCCGTCGACGTCGGACCGACGAGACAATGAAAAACGGCTCGCGAAACGTTCGACGACGCCACTAAATCGTGGCGACGTCTTTTCGCAAATTCATTAAGAAAAGCCGCTCGGATAACCTTCCGTTTCAACGGAACTCAACGTGCACCGGTCCAAAGTGCGAGACTGCTCAAGACAAATGGCCTCGTCTTTGTAATGGTGTTGACGAAACGCGGTTTAATTCACCCGAAAAAAAACACGTAATGCCAAAAAAAAAAAACGTCCATAGAAAACGGTAAATATTAACCGTTGCGATTTTTTACTCGAATGCAATTAATTTAAATAATCCACATTTTTATTGTGGAATGCATGGTTTTTCCGATGTTTTATGGGGGGCTCTTATCTATTTTCGGCAAACGGCATTATCATCACTCGACTGCCCCGCCACGTTTGCTGATCTGCTTCTGCTTTCTTCGCCTGGAATGTTGCCAGCTACAATCAGTTTTTCAATGTTATCCGATTTTCTACGTGCCGCAAGGATTCTATATAGAAAATGAGTCATATAATCGATTCCTAAATAAGCAATACATAAATAAATAACTACTTAATGATACCGAATCCATTACTGAAATATTAATATGAATATGAAATCGGCTTGATTAATCTCCAGTCATCTAACGAGGCAAATAATATTTAAATAAAGATAATCATAAAAATCTCTTCGGTAATATGTATGCGAGTTTAGAAAATAATAATAAAAATATGCATAATAATTAATTTAAAAATACGATGGATCAATGGCATAACACAAAGATTCGAAAGCGTTATTTTTCGATAAAAAGATTTGATAAAGATTCTAAGGACTCTCCCACTAATATTCCCCCCAGTGTCAAACCACGACACTAGTTAATTTTAATATTATTTCAGTAGGATTGAAAATTATATTATTTATTTAACTCAGGATAGAAGGATTAATTAATTCCAAAGCGCCAAACTAGCCACATAAATATTTTTATAAAACATGCGGAGGTAATGGGTATCTTCCTCTTGCATACACCATGTTATAATGAATTCTATGTATTCAAAGTTTTTTGTCGGACACCTATCTGACTTAAGGGTTAAGAAAAACTATAATATATATAAAAATACACTGATGAACAGGTTTCTGCGACCTATAATAATAAATGACTTTGCACTCTCGACTTTTTCTCTCATAATATTAAAAAGTGGTGTTTCATGCAATAAAAATAAAATTATACGTTGTCATATAAATATGATTGGAGAGATTATGTAAATAAAAAGTGACTTTAAGTAATAATTGATTAATTTTCATGAAAAAAACCAGCCTTATGCATAAAAACGTATGATGATTATCTATCATCGGATATAAAAATCAGCAAAATTATATACATATTGATTAAATATTATAAATAAACAATGACGAAAAAATAAAAACAATAATATGCGTTTCTATTCCCTCCGTATCGGGTGCGAGCGAGAAAAAAATATCGCGCTTATGCAAATGCAAGTGAAACCGCACATGTATCAGAGGCGAGCTCTGCGTCGCGTGCGGCTCAGTCGCGGCAGGCCGTCGTCGTGTGCGGACGTCACTTTTGTTTGATATTTTGGATTTTTCTACTAATATATACCATGAATAACTATTTTCATTCTTAGAATAATCCATTTTTTTTTAACATCAAGATATTGATGCAAAATGTATCAATATCTTGACTTGAAATGCTTGGGGTATATTTTCATACATTCAATTACGCCAGTAACTTTTGGGCCCACCGGGCTAGTTTATCTCTGGTTCGGAGACGCCTTCTTTCGGGCCAAGACTGCCGCTTATCGCGTTTACCAGGGCCTATAGGACTGCCTCTACAGCGGTTCTGTCGGTCCTTACCGGCGTTCTGTCACTCGACCTGGAACTCCAGGTCCGAGCTGGGGGATGGTTAATCCCTCGTGGCTACCGAGCACGTCTTGGGGACCAGGACATTCTCCCGACCGACGTCGAAGCTCTGGAGCAAGCCGCATTTAAGAAGAGACTTCAAAATACTGCGCTAAAGATTTGGCAATCCCGCTGGTCTACTGAGAGTAATGGGAAGAACTGCTCGGTTCTTCCCCAATGTACTAGCTCGAGTTAAGCTGCACTGGTTTATTCCTGACCATTACGTGTCTCAGTTTATCACGGGACATGGCCCCTTTAACGCCAATCTTCATCGTCTGGGCCTCAAGGACGACCCGGCTTGCGAGTTCTGTGACTCCATGGAACAATCTTCGGAACACATCCTCTGGGAATGTCCGGAGTTTTCCAACGAAAGAGAGACCATGCTCAATGAAGTGAGGCGGTCCCCTGGCCCCGTCTGTCACCAAGATCTTGTCTCCTCTATCCCTGCCTACAGGGCTTTTGTGACCTACGCCGGCCAAGTCGGAGCGAGATTCTCCTCCCTCAACACACTACCCTTGCCTTCCTAGGTGTTGGTCGCATGTTTGTCCATGGAGCACATTAGATGCGATGGTTGCCACGATGGCTGGTCAGAGGTAGTCTACATTTAGACTCACCCTAGGGCGGGCCCTCCATGAAACCTCAGCCATACTTCACCAATTAATATAGAAGTGGAAACAGTTCCAGATGAGTTACAAATGGAATGATAGATTTAAAAAACGACACGGATTTAAGAAATAAATTTTAAAACGTACGTAATTTCTTTCAAAATTACATTAATTTAGAAAAAATCTCACTATTGGGTACTCATTCAAAGCAAATAATAACACTTTTTGGAAGTACTTGTGTTTACGAACAGTTATTTTCCGTTATGGAAATAACTAAAAGCTATCACTGATTTAAATTAAATGATGTACGTTTAGAAAGCTGCGTACGAGTTGCCGTGTCGTCTATATCTGCAAATATATACCAATTGATGGCAAAGAAGCAATGCCAAATTTCTTATTAAATAAACTCTTTTCTTATATAAGTATTTATATTAAAGAGTGTTTTATTTCTGTAATTTTATATCCTTGTTTTATTTTGTTAGTGACGAGATAATTTGAATTCTCTATTCAATGTTTCTATTATTATAAATTTCTAACGCCGCACAACATTTTTAAATTTGTAAATGACCCGTTGTAAAAAAAGGATGCTTACCCCTGTTATAAATTGTGCAAGGCAGGGCAGAAAAATTCTCTCACTGCAATTCGTTTAGTGGAAAAAAAATAGATATGCACTAAGCACTGTTTTAGCTTTTCTTAACGATTTTTTTTAAATTGAAAAACCCACGTAATTTTTCATGCAAGAATTATATCCCTTGTGGGATGCTCTCGTAAAAATATTCTATTACATATGTAAGTGATACGGTTTAATTAAAAAATTAAATTTTATATTTTTAACCAAAATTCGATGATTTAACGTGTATTCACGGCAAATCTTCTATTCTTTAAGCCGAATTAGTCGATCAATCGAACGGCTAATCTAGATTTAGTGCTTTTGTAATGGACCCAGATATTGGCGTGGATGCTGCTGCCTGCGGGCGCCAGTTGCACCGGCGACTGCCGATTGATTAACGCGCTTCGCTAATCTGGCCGGGATTAGTGCCCACCGACCGCAGATAAGCAAACCGCCCGTCCGCGGATCGTTGACCACATTATCGAATTGATGACTGCCGAACCGCCGCCATTTCTGTTCCAGTGAAATATTTGCCAAAGTTGCAGAATTGGCTTTTGAAACGCGCCGTCCACCGCACGATAAGTACCGACAATGATTTGTCCGACCGGAAGGAGACTTATCGGATTATGGTCTCGATGAACCGAATGAGAGTGCGGTTTGTTTGAGCCGGCGGAAGTAATCATTTTTTGTGACGTAATCCGTAATATCATTAATTTTGAATGTACGCGTAATAAAATACGAATAATTGTATTAAAATGTAGAGAAACGCCGTCGGATTCGACGATCGTTTCAGGGAAATCTTCGCGATATTTCCGACGCAACCGATCACGGACCCGCCATCCATCTGCTTAGTTTCACACTCGACCCGCCAGTATTTACAGTTGAGCGGCCCTGGCGCCACGGCAATTTATCACGGAAACTTATCCTGGACCGACCTGAACAGGAATATTTTCAGGCACCACCTGGCGCCGCATAATTTTGGGACAATCAAACTCGCGGTCAATATTTCGGAGGAAAATCATAAATTTCGGTCAGGGCCCCCGGGGTCCATAGCCTAAACGGCAAACAGTCGTCCCAAAAGTTTCCTAATGATATTCACGTTTGAGAAGCGCTGCATGTAACGCGGCATGAGCCGGCTTACAGGACCACCGAACAATAATCTAAGGATTTCCGACAACGATCCGCGCTTTGTAAATTGTACTCTGGCGGGCCAAAGACGTGGAAGCACACCGCCGAGCCAACTCGGATAGAAATTCTAAAGAGGGGCAATAGACGATGGATAGCCTCATTCATTCGCCTTCAATTAAGCTGCACGGACATTGTTGCCATAAACTATTCAGAAAAAGGGACAATGCAAACTTTAAATTGAACGATCGCATAAGACTCTATCTCTGTTCTTATTTTGGACAATCTCCGCACTCGGATTGTATCGCCTCCTGAAATATTTATGCGCAAACAAAACCGTAAATAAGAAATGCATTACCGTGTCAAAATATCCAGCGATTCGGTATGTTTTCAGTAAACTTGGCATCGGTCCACTAGTCCTCAGCGTAATGACGTTTAAAAAATATAAACGCCATTTAAATATATCATCGCGTGCTGAAACTGCCATAAAATCATAATAGCCCGGCTGAAAAATACGTCCCATCAATGTAAATCTATTACTTACAAATAAGTGATAAATCACAGAGTTCAACTCGAAAAAATACTGCGTATCGCAGATCTGTTCTGCGAATTCTAGAACTAATTCATAAACTAATTATCTAAAAATTAAATAAAAAACTATCAAGCTATTGTTTTTTAACTTATTATTCGCAATAAATTGCATTTGAAGCGTTTTGCTGTTAAAATATTCTAAATAATCATTGCAATATTCGCTACTGTTGCCATCCGCAAGAGGATTTTCCTCGCTCGCATCCGGTACAATGTGGCGAGTGCAAGTGGACGTTCTCATTTATCTGTCATATTGATCAGTTAAAAAATCCAAAATATTTAACAAATTATGAAGCATATCATGAATAACTATTTTTATTATTAAAATAATCATTTTTTTTCGACGAATTCTTCATCAATATCTCAACATTTTTTTATAATAATAATCTTTACAAAAACGAAGAATTCATTACTATATTGACTTGAAATTCTTGGAGTATCTGAGATACCCCCTTCGGACGACGTGGTTTTTTTCGGGCCGCCGTGATGGAGGTCCTAAAATATGCGAATGGAAAAAATGGTTGCTGTATTAATTCCGTTAGAAAAAATCGTTAATGCCTTTTGGTTGACAATAAAAAATAAAACGTGACCTTGACATCCAACAAGGTCATTTAAAATATGCGAATGGGAAATGATCAAAGTAATGATTTCGTATAATAAATAAATATAATTAAAAAGCCCTCTCATCCAAGTTTATATTAGCTTTGGTTTCTATAACATGTTCCTGATTTTGTCGTTATAGGAGGGCTCACTCTAATTGCTTAGGGATTTTCATTTAATATAATATATCGTTACACAAACTTTAGTCTGAATCTTTAAATAAAAAATATATTATATAATAAATAAATTTAATGTTGATTCTTGTTTTTTTCTGTCATTTGAACTGAATTTTAAATAAACGACATTTGTTCACAGTTTCTAAACTAATAACTGATTGATAAATTAGTCCTAGCTATATACAATAAAAATACAAAGATATAAAAATGTGACATTAATTGTATCATTTTTAACAATGACATGATTTTTGTAGGACGTTATACGATGTCAAAAATGGCGTATTTGTACGTTTCGTCATAAATTTAACAGCAGATAGTTGAATATCACCATTCCTTTCTTTCCTTTTCCTTTCTTTATTGCCCTTTGTACTTGAAATATTTTTATTTACACTCTCCATTGGGATGGGATCACATGCTTCTATGGTGATCAAAAATTTAAGCAAAATTTTTTCATATATTTTACTGTCAAAATCCTATAACAATGAAACCATCACATTTTTCTTTTTCTTATTTCTATATATTTGGTAAATACATATTTTAGATGTTCACGAAAAAGCGAAAATTCTTTCCATTTCATTCATCAATTTTTCCTGATTTTTTTCAATTAAATTATTTACTTAATTAAAATCAATTATATTTATTGCAACCCTTTCACGGCCGAAATACGATAAATCGTATTGCTACGTGGCCGTTACAAGCGGACTGTGCCGTTATATGATAAACAAGGTTTTTTAATAATTAATAAAAATATATTCCTCAATTATGTAGTTATTTAATTATCTCAATGGTTAATGAAGTAATATTTATGGCCGAATTAATTGTATACGTCTCCAGTCATATACGGCTATTTATTATTTTATTATTTAATTATTAGATTTATTTACAGCTCTATTATTTTTACAAATTAAAGATCTTTTTTCTGTCAACTAAGAAATGTTCTATTGTTTTTATCGTTTTTTACACTATAACTACTAAGATATAATATTCAAGATAAATCTTGAAGTAATATTGACTCTATTATTTTGATTTTTTTCCTTAGTTGATTATATTATCTTATTAATTAGTTCAATTTTGAAAAAATACCTAGATTATTAAAAATAAATACCAATCCATCACGGCAGCTTGAAAGCAACCGAGTCGTCCGAAAGGGGTCTCTCAGGGACCCCAAGCATTTCAAGTCATTGACAAATTCTTCATTAATATTTTGTCATTTATTTTTTTTAAATAGATTATTCTAAGAATAATGACGCGTAAATGACAACGCTCTTGGCGAAGTCTTGCCGCAGACTAAGCTCTCGCAGCACATGTCACTCGTACGTTTCACTCGCACTCGGTACATCGTACCGAATGCGAACGAGAAAAAACATCGCCCACGTGGCAACAGTAGCGAATATTTTTGTTTCTACTGCTTTTTTTCGCAATTGCACAGAATAAAGAACAATGATAATTTATAATATTTTTTTTCATACCTTTTTAGACAAATACAAAGAGTTTGTGTCATGTAGGGTTTATAATAAAAGAATTATTCAAGAAAAATCAATAATTTGGTAGGTTAAAAATGCCATTACTCGAATAGATTTATTTTTTAAATAAAATTTATAAAAAAATGGATTTTCCGCTTCAATATATCCTAATAATTTATTTCAGTGAAAATTATATAGCAGATATTACATCATTGTGTCCAACTTCATATAATATTTTACTTTGAAAATTACATTTGGCATGGAGTCATTTTTAAGGATGCGGAACAAAGTTTTACATTTTCCGAGAAATTTATGATATATTAGCTAACATAACGCTGTCTGCCGTTAAATATGCTCCCGGAATATTATTAAAAATGTATGATAAAACTCTCTATTTTATATATATTTATTTATAAGCAGTTAACCCTCTCCATAAAAAAAACATAAATAAACTAAAACGATTTGAGTGGAAAGATTCATTCTTTGAATCGTGAAATTTATCGCTCGACCATCCCCTAAATTTTATAAGGGCCATTAATTATCCGTATCACGGCCATTTAAAGAAACTATGTTAGCTCACAATTTACCTAATGAAAACGACACGCTTTACATGAGCCCGCCCCAAAATTTATTATGCGGGTTAAAAAGTGCCATTACCGAAATACCGAAAATCATTAGGTGCGTTTCCACCTGACTGTAAAAAGCGGGTCGCGTTTCCCCGGAGGGGGTCGCCTAAAACGGGCTTCACATACAGCGTGTGACAGGTGGCCGCAGGTTCCCCGAGGAGCCTCGGCTAATGGCCACCATTTGCTTGAGGACCAACATTAAGTTAGCGGGCTTCCCCGCGAGCACCTGATCGTCCGCCCACCTCGATTCCCTGGGGCGAGGAAATTAGGGGTCGCCGCGAAAAAAGTTGGATAACCACTGGCGCAATAAACATTGCGGGGGGGGGGCAGATTTAATATTTACGAACCGAGGGCCGTTTTACCGCCCTCCGTTTATTGGGGGCGACAACTTTTTACGTGCGTCGTATGAAATTTGTGCCGCAAATCCGGCCGAGATTATTGGCATTTGCCAACCGTGGGAAAAATGCATAATGAATGCGTCAAACGTGGTTCGGTAATTTTCCCGACAACAATAATTGCATGCGATTCAGGTATCAATTATTGCCGGATTTCTATTTTTTTTTTTTCATAAATAATTCACGTTAATAATACATTTTAGTTGTTTCCCATGAATCGATCTGTCGATAGATTTCTACAAAAATTGCCATATTGAGCATTTTTTTTTGTTTTAATGATTTTCTTAAAATCGAATAATTTAATTGTCATTAATTTAATATGGAAACCAATTATTTTTTGAGCGAAAAAATTGGACTGGTTTAATTTTTCGTGAGGTCCCTCGACATCGCCAATTTCGGTTAACTATAGTAATTTTAACAGATTTGGTTCCACCTACACACATACACATGACGATGGCTTTTCTTGTGCACGAATTTATTCGGACGTGGTAAAATTAATCCCGAGATTATTCGGGTAAAATGAACTGAGCTATTTTTCGTAACGCGTTGTACTATAATATAATAATAATAAAGAAAATCTTTCCCGAGTAAAATTTCGTTATTACGTATAAGACAATACTATATGTTTTTCGATATAATAAAATATATTTTTTTTTATCCAATTTATATTAAAATAAATATTATATATAATATTACATGAAAAATCGTTTTTGATCACTTATTTATTTATGTTAGTGATTGATGTATGAATAAAAAAACAAAGCAGAAACTTTCGTACAGTAAGTCCCAAAAATTATTATATATACATATATTGATTTTGTTTAACTTAGTCTAAAATAAAATAAAACATATATCAGTAGACATTGATTGCATAACTTTCCTCTTTGGCTCTTGAAGATCGTTAATATTCTTGGTCTTCCGGAACGTTGTCTAGGAACATCCTGAACAGTTCCGTTTGTTTCTTATCTTTTATCCGATTATTTGTAAATCGCATAAGTATAACTCCCTGCGATACTGTCCTTGTACTTATGCTATATTTAAATACTTCCGATAGCTTGAGAATTTTATAATTAATTTTCTCTTTAATCAATCCTGGTCCACTCATAGTTTCCAATTAATTAAACCTGAAAAAAAAGAAAAATCAGTTAGCTATGACTTGTTAACCTAGACTACCCCAATTTGTTGGGGTCAACAATATTCGCTTCTGTTGCGATATCTTTTTTCGCTCGCATCTGATACGATGTGCCAAGTGCGAGTGAAACGTACAGCGCAGTCAGCAGTGAAACCGCAGTCTGCAGCGAGACATTTCCGAGTACGCATTTCATTTACGCATCATATTGTTTAGTTAAACATCCAAAATATCGACCAAGTTATGAAACATATCATGGATAACTATTTTTATTCTAAGAATAATCCATTCTTAAACCATATATCAAGGATTCATCAATATCTTGACTTGAAATGTGACTGGGAGACTGAGAGACCCCCTTTCGGACGACGCCATTATTTTCGAGTTTTGTGACTCCTTTCGAGTGTCCGTAGTTTTGTTATGAGAGAGAGACTATGCTCAATGTAATGAGGCGATCTGCTTTCCCCGTCTGTCACCAGGACCTTGTCTCCTCCATCCCTGTTGTCATTTGTGATTTACGCCAGCCAGGTCGGAGCGAGATTCTTCTCCTTTCAACCTCTTACACTTGCCTTCTTATGTGTAGTTCCCTGTATTTCTAAGGAGTCTTTAGATTCGATGGTTGCCACGATGGCTCAGAGGTAGTCTACATTTAGACTCACCGCAGGGCGGGCCCTCCAGAAAAACCTCAGCCATATTTTGTTATTATTTATAATACTTTTGTAATAATATATATTTTGATCATTTATAATGCAGATATGGTAAATAATTGTAGTTAAAGTGTATTTTTGATGAATAAAGCATTACTAGCTAGCTGAATATATATTGATTATACATTATGTATATGAAAATATAAATTAAATTATATTTAGTATTACGCCGCGCGGTGTAGAGCAAGAGCGCTTTCTGCTGGTTAGCGCTACCAGCGTCGCGTATTGGGTGGATGCGGAGCGGCAGAGAGGTGGGGGGTGATCTCCTCGCTAAGCGTTGTGTTGCGCTGCAACTCCTAGCATTCCCACGCTTCCATATTAAGTCACTTTAAAAATATACTTTTTTTTAATTTTTAATCTTCCGCAACACCCTCAATATTTTACCCGCCGCTGGTATAATAATTTAAACTGTGTGTACATTTTTTGGAATAGTCTGTATTTAATTAAATTAAAATAATAACGTATTGTATTTTTTGGCTAGAGAGTAAACTAAAACAATAATTATTCTGCTTGTATAAATAAATATTGTTATTCTCTCTTTGTTTTCATCTTTGTTGTGACAGTTTTATATTCTTGCGTATGATCGATTTTTTTTTAATTGTGCTATCTCTTGTCACATTGTGTCTTAATAATTTAAAATATATTGTATATTTAGTTTATACACAGAAATGCTTTTATCAAACGTAAAAACATTTTTTTTCATATAATAATTAGATATGTTTTATTCCCCATGGATTTAATGCTAACTTTACAAATTTAGCTTTTTTATTATCATATCTCTTGTAAAATAAGTGCATTCCTTAAAATTATAATATAAAAATGATTTAATTATATAGTTCCTGAAATTAGGAGGCACTTAAGATAAGCTCCGTTTTTAAACCGAGCATTCGACCATACAAGATAACAACGTCTAAATTATTTCAGCTTTCTAAACCGCAGATTACTCTATGATTCTATACGTTTATTTTTTAAATCTTGCTCGGTGCCACAATTCCCGGGACGAAGATTTATTAGCTAGAGTCCTTTGCTAAATTCCACTGAACCGTAAACGCGCAAACTAAGCCCCGGAGGCTTCTGAGTGATACGCGATCCTCGATCTGAACATAATCAAATAATAAAATAAATTAAATAATTAACGAACACGCTGTCGCCGTATTTGCATTGGTCCCCTCCTCGTTGACCTCGCAGACCATTGAGTGACTTTCGCTAATTGCCAATAAAACTTTTGTGGTTAGATGGCTTTGAGTTTGCCCGTTTTCGGCGATACTTGATCCCGATACATTGAATAATACATCGCGGCTGTAATTTATTAAAGAGGTGAAATCGATAGGCGTCGGTGTTGGCATGGCCCGCCTCCCTGCTCCTCCTCCCGATGGTAATTAGATTTATTTGCAAATTGATAGCTATAACCTAATACGGTTAGAAGCTGGCACAATGGGAAGGATGGATGAATCCCGACAAGTTGCCGAATGGAAGAGGTACTGTTGCTGTATCCGTATATGTGGGTAACCTAAGATCTAATAAATAACTAAAGCGTAAATGCAATACTCTCTTTGATATATTAATTTATTTATTATATATTAAATATTTTTATCTATTATATTGGTCGTCGTATATGCAATGTAAAATTTATCTCGGCGATAAGTTTGAAAATGCTGCCTCCAAGAAAATTCGCAGAAAGCTTAGGCTATTATTTACAGCCATATTCTATAATATTATATATTTTCTAATT
This sequence comes from Philopotamus ludificatus, assembly GCA_022495035.1. Taxonomy (NCBI): domain Eukaryota; kingdom Metazoa; phylum Arthropoda; class Insecta; order Trichoptera; family Philopotamidae; genus Philopotamus; species Philopotamus ludificatus. Next base: position 79,866 of record JAGXCT010034534.1, read on the forward strand.
CAATAAATCTTTTCTGTAAAATTGCATCGTTAGTTACGCGTTGATTATATAAAATAATAGATAAAATTTAATCAACTATTAAATAAAAATATCTCGCCCTCAGAATCATCATAGAAATCTAGAATTTCTTATGCTATTATCATAATATTTAAATTTGCATACTTAATAAATTGTCAATGCAGCAATTCTATGCTATGGAGATTTTTTTCTTCACTCGCACTCTCATCCACTTTTTATGGGGGTTGATTTTCGGAAAAATATATATATGATTTGATATTATGAAAAGATGCGATCTTGCGTTCAATGCATATTACATTATTATACGAATATCTCCGGGAGGTATCAAATTTTAATAAAACCGCAAATATGTAAGCATTTTTTTGACATAAATATTTTTTCTCAAAATATATTTATTTATTATTAATATTAATTTCGCTTCAGAGCAATTCACATCAGATACTTTTCATCAGCTATTTTTTACTTCGAATAACATCTGGAATGCAATTTTCGGTATCACAGTTTAGCTCCTTCAGCAATTCTATCAAATGTTATCATTTTACGATTATTTTTTTATCTTTAGATATAGATGAAAATCGCATGGGATGACTATGCCGAATACGTAGATAAGATATGTTGAATAATTATCACGCTTTTCACATTTTATATTTTCTTATTTACATATTAAAATCATTGATTTAAATTAGGTCATTTGTAAAATGCAGTCGTGTTGTTTCTAACAGTTTTACTAATTATTTAATAGTTGATAATAGTTACAATAATATAATATAAATATGAAATAGATTGAACACCTCTGCTTTATACATCTCTGAACTGTTGTAATGCATTTAAACCTAATTCTATATGAGAGAGAGAGGTAAACATTTTCAGCTGAAATCTAGCGATGCATATGTATGTGGTAATTGTATTATTTTACCAAGTTTTAATTTAAGGCATTTAAGTTTTATGTCATTTAAAAATATTATTAGGTCGTTTTTTGGCTAATGTTAACAACAGTAACATTCACTATAGTTATTTACAGTGGAGGCTCGTGTGTAAAATATTTAGGGGTAAGATAAAAATACTATTCACAATAATAAAATAAGCGATGGCGCGTCTCTTAAAGAAGCTGCGAGTCAGTATGACTGTGCGACACGGCGCTGGGCAGCGAGATCCCCCCCGCATTTCGCTACCGCCCCGCATCCATCCGATACACGACGCCGGTAGCGCTGACGAGCAGTCAGCGTCCTTGCTTCGCATCGCGCACCGGCCAGATTATTATATATAAATTAAATTTATATTTTCGTATACATGATTTATAATCAATTGACATATATTTTATTAATAATATATAAAAATATATGTTTCCTCAGTGTATATAGACGAGCCGCTTCTTTTTACCTATTTCAAGAAAAAAATCTGCATATTTTTTTTTGTCATACTCTGTGTGTATGTAATTGAGATAATACAATGATACATTTCAAGTCACTGATCCACGAATAAACACTGGCAATACTCGACTTTGGTTAAATATAGCATACGTAAAATAACTGGCAACTGCCGCCATGAAAACTTCATTACTATTGCGAAACAATGCTGCAGAACACATACAAATAACGCGGTATTGCGCAATAAAGCCATAAACCAAATTCCCCATGCTTAAAATCTTTTAACGACACCTAAACTCTTCCATGCACGGGGATCAGCCGCACACCGTGCCGGCTCGGAGCGGTCTGGGCAATGTTGCGTGATGATACCGCATCTGAAATACACGAGTTTTATTTGTGTAGCGGAATGAGGTTCCAACAGCCAGACGGGAGCGTGTCGAACCGTTTTAAAGCGCAAATTGAATAGCGCCCCTCATAGAGTCGCGGCCCTGCCTTAACCCTTTCGGGCCGACGCCGTGGGGCGGGGGTGAGGCGGCGTCGTAACTCGTCGCGATAGCGTCCCGCGCTTATTTATACAAACGACGCGCCTTTTTTATTGGAGCAGGGGCGTAGCCCCCGGGGGTCCCCGGCGCTGAAATGTGGCCCCCATTTGTCCCGAGGCCTCATTATTGCGTCGCACGCGTCCCGGAGACGTATCGCCGGGATTTATCACGCATTTGTAGACGTCTTTGCACCGCTCAAGACAAGAATTTATTATTCTGGAATAGATTTACAAACTCGAGCCGAATGGGTGGGATTCGACTTTGAATGGCGGCGAGATCATGCGGCGCTTGATCTTTGGGGTCTAGGGTTTTTGGATGGTACGCTATAATCAAAATCATAAGAGTCTAGCACGATGTTAACAAATACAGTTAGCACATTAATATCATAAATAAAACAATTACTTCAATAAAAAAATTTAATATTGTATATTTAATTCAGAGCCCCATGAGAATCTATCAAAAAATGGCGTAAAAATACTAAACTAGGGAACAGGTTGAGAAAAAAATCTTTATGTGCTTTCAAAGGAGTTAATATATACTGGTTTTTAATAAACGAAAGCGTCCATACTACGAAACGCGCGTTTTCGCGTGACCCGACCTACGGGAGCTTATCGCTAGTCGCATTTTTGCGAGGGGCCGTAATATGTTAACCCATCCGTCTCTGCGGCTCGAAAACAACCGTGTCGTCCGAAGGGGGTCTCTCGGAGACCTCAAGCATTTTAAGTCAAAATATTGATAAATTTACAAAAATATCTTGAGATTTTTTTAAAATGGGTAATTCTAAGAATGAAAATAGTTATTTATGACATGCTTCTTAATTTTGTCGATATGTCGCATAAATGACAACGCTCTCGCCGTCGGCTAGGCTCTCGTATTACATGTTATTCTTACGTTTCACTTGCATTTGGCACATCGTACCGGATGCGAGCGAGAAAAAAAATCGCGCCCCTGGGAACAGAAGCGAATATTGTGTTTTTTTTTTTTAATTATAGACAATAAAGGACAATTATTATTATAATTTATTTACAAGAAATCTGTTTACAAACTCTGCAGAGATACAAGGCGTAAGGCGTAGATATCACTAGCAACAAAGATAAATGACAAAGGACGTTAAGAATTTGTTAATAAATTTCTACACAAGGATCTTTTGGAAGAAGCTTTTAGACACCGTTAAATAACGCAAATTAAATATCAAAGCTAACCGATCAAAGTTCCACATTCAGATCATTACAGAGAACGCCCTGGGTTTTTAAAAAATGCTTTACTATCTTGGCCAGCTTTTAGACACCAAGCAAATAACGCAAATTAAATAAAGCTAACCGATCAAAGTTCCACATTCAGATCATTACAGAGAACGTCCTTGGCTTTTAAAAATGCCACTATCTTGGCCTTTATTCAGTATGTTTCAACCACCAGATAATAAGGCACGCGAACCGTCTAACCACTAGCGCCACGATAAACGCCTACTACAAATTTATTTATGAATAAATATAATATTTTTAAATGAAAATTAATGCATAGACATATTTTGAAGGCAATGTGATTGTTAGAATGTCGATATGTTTATCCGTATCATTTTATTTATACGGCGTACGGTAAAAATCCATTTAATTGGCTTGGCGATTAAACGAATATCAAATAAAAATAAATAAAATAAAATTATTTGAAGATGTTAGTTATTTATTCAGAGCTACTGGCCGTTAGAGTTAGAGTTGAGTCATCACAGTATCAAAAAATAAATCCAGCTGCAGATATAGTACTTTTATCCTTCAAAGGCTTTCTCGTTGCCTACTATCCAGAGCCTTTCTATTTTGCTTTTTTTTCTGACAGAAAAGCGGATTAATATCGGAAAATTTTATATGTAATTACGGAAAGAGAGAGCTTTTGTACAATTCTCTATAATATAATTATTTAATGTTATTTTTTAGAGCAAAAACTTGATGTGTTAACTCTTTACCTGCTGAACGACAATGTATCGTTTATTTTATATTAGCAATGAAATTCTCAGCAAATAAATGGTAAATATGATTTTATTATACAAGTCCTCTTAAAGCGATTCGCCTCTGTGATGAAACAAAGATAGCTCTCAGCTCAGTACAACATAACAACATAATATTTTTTAATTTGCCTATCAATTCGTGCCATTAACTTTACTAGATAAATTGTTAACAGCGTCATTCTTTATATCCATCTTCAGAAAATCCTAATAAAATCTTTATACTGTATTCCATAGTAATTAAAATCGTTTCGAAATTGAACGCGATGTCGTAAACCATGAGGTTGAAATTTAATATCTCATGATTCAAGACGAGGGGTTGTAAAATGCGAAGCACCTCATAAACCTCGTCTACTGTACATTCACACAGCGGTTTCGGCGAAGCAGTTAAAGATGTTGAGAATTTTTTCAACTCTTTAACGTTTACTCCTCGAAGCCATTTCCGCCACTCGAGACTTAAATCCAGTACAGCCCACTATGTACATTATGCTCGGCGAATGCAAATCGTTTGCTGAAATTATATAAGCCGTTAGATAAATGTTCAAATTTGCTGAAAGCTGAAATTTACATGGGTTTCTTGTGCGCCGCGATTTAATTACGCCTTTTTTAAGTACACATTTTTTTCGCCGCCATTTTTCAAACCGCCTCTCGACTCTCTCCCGCCATTCGCTTTTAAATATCAATGCATTAGGCAAACCGGGTTTATGTCAATATTGCATCCGACCATAAAATTAATGTGCGGTGGCTCCATAACGACGTAAATGCAAAATTCACAATTTATTTTGACAACTGGCGATTAAACTTTATAACCCATTTATTATAACTATTGATTATATTATTTTATTGCAATGAATTCATTTTGAAGTGAATGGCATGTGCATCTATGTATGTATGCATGTGTTTTATTACTTAGTTAATTAAATGGTGAATATGGTATTCAGGTCAATTAGCGATTTTTGAGTGTAATTAATGTTCGCAATAATTAATATTAAATGCAATAAATATTTTATTTTAATCAAACTGTTATTGCAGCAATTTGCAATATGCTTTCACGTTAATAATTTATTTTATATCATGATTTTAATGTCGACTTTATTGCATTTCTAATTGCGAAAGTTTTAGCGTCCCAACTGCATTTTCTTTGTTGTGTTTTCATATTTTTTTTTCGTATTTAATTTAATAACTTTCCATCTTTTGTCCCAAGTTTAGTTATTAAATTTATAGTGCCAGCAGTAAACTCAGGATCTCAGATTTATATATTTAAATTATTACAACCTTGTTAATTTGATATATTACTATTTTTTTTAGCAAATTTTATTGCAACTTTTTTGGTTTGTATTTTGTAATTTCTAGATTATAAAATTCATTGGCGAAATTATATGGATGCTTATGCTACTGAAGCATCAGGCCCCCGATAATAAGGGGCCCCACAGAGGCCCCAATCATTGGGGGCCTCAAAGACCTTACTAATTATTTTATATAATTTAGTTATTTCCTTTTTTTACGACGGATTATAAAACGAATGTCACTGACTTGAGAATATGTTAAGTTCAATAAAACCAATGTACATAGAAAATGACATAGGCATATCAATAACTTATGTTGAAGCGATTGGAGAATATGCTAGGCTCATTTTTTTCTTTTAATAATTATGTTTGTTACTAAGAGTACATTTTTTTCTTATCTATAACATACATTATTTTTTTATAATTCGTCCTTATCATTAAACAATCGACAAACCCCTCCCCCACTTCCAATTATATGCTACTAGGGGCCTCTGAAATGTAATTAGCATCAGGCTACAAAAGTCACCATACGGCACTGATAAAGCTATTTACTTTTTGGCTAATAAAGTAATATTTATGCCTGTCTTAATTGTTTGCGATTACCGTAAGAGACAGGCATATATTGCCGAGTTATATGGCAATATATAATGATATTCATTTAAATTTATTTTGGGAATTATTTGATTCCGACGAACATATTAATAAATCATGTTCAAATTCTATTATCTTATTAAAAAATACTCGATTAAAAATCTCCGCAAATGTTTTGAAAACAAATGAAAAATTTCTATTGAAGATTTATTTAATTTATGCGAGATTTTTCCTTAAAAAAATAATGGATAATGAAAAAAGAACAAATGACACCTCCCCCAGGATATGGAACACTCCCCATGTAACCGAGTACATATGTATAATTTCCCGTGTTTTCCCCATTGTCGCCGGCAGCCGGAAACGCAGCCTGCGAGATCAGGAGTCGCCAACCGTTGATGCAACAAAAAACCAGCAATCCATGCGGCCATTATTGCAAACTCGCCAGATGTTCGCCGGGGTGAGATTGCGCCGCGCCTCCGAACCTTTTAATTAATCCGAGCGCGTGTGGCAACACCGATCGACAAGCGGGGGAGAAGACAGTCGCTCGTCGCCGAAAACGTCTCCCTCGGCGAAGTGAACAAGCACTCGAATATGCTCTATAAACAGTGTTGTTCCTTGGAGTTTCCCTCCAATTGTGTAGGTCTTCAACTATTGTGCAAAGTTTCGCATTGTGTCGACTCAATTGTAGAAGCATTTGTTTACGCTTCATTGTTATTCGATGAAAGAAATATATGTGCGGGGTAAACGCCTCCTCCGTATATATAACAAACACACGTGACACGATTTATTTATAAATATTTAATTGAAAGCGAACTAAATTTATATGTGCAAAGTCACCCCGTCTAACTGCGGCCCGCGTATGAATAAACATGGCCGCATAAAACGCCGTTAGGTTATCGATGAAGTGTTGACAGCCGCTGCGCGCCAAACACAGATAAGACATTACTCCCATATTGGTCAATCGCAATAAGCCGGAGAGACATGTTGTCTTAACGGCGAAAATGACATATGTTTCTATATATTGCACTCGTATACGCGAAGCGAAGTACCCAATCGCGACCCCTAACCCCTTATCGGAGATAAATTCGTTTTTATGTGCACAGTAGTCGATCTAGATAAATATTATGTACACTTATCACTCACCGAATTGGCGCCGAGGGGCTCATTAAAACGTTGACACGGAGCCCTCGCGCCCAAAGTTGGGTATCGCTGCTCGTTAAAATCGTCATTAGGTACCGAAAAATAATGCCTGGAAACTTGATTGTTATTAGGTGCGGCGGAAAGTAGCGGCGGCCATGTTTGAATTAGTTTGCGTTGACAAGGGAACCTAATGGAAAATATATTTATTAACATAAAAAATAAATAGTATTTTTAATTATTTCAGCAATTTATTTAGTATAATAATATGCAGATTGGTCTGAGAATATCTCGTGCTAGAGTGGATGGAAGTGGGGAAAATTTAATTTCATTGTTAAGGAGCTGAAATAGAATATATAATATGAAATTATTCCCTAGTAATATTATTCCGGAACAATTCCGTTAATATTTAAACGCCATAAATTTGTTATAGAAATTCACATCGGCAAATATTGTAAGTTAGACTTAATACGTTAAATCGCGGTGACTTAAATTCGCGTCATTTGTTAAAATATCGTTAACAACCGATGACGCATTTATGGGTCATTTTTTTTTCATTTCAACTATTGTTTTTCTGTACCAGTCGATAATTATTATATTATTGCACGGTTATGAAATAAGACGGTACAAATAATTCTAATTAATAACAACCATCCCTCGATATACATACTAGAGAGATTTTTTTGAAAACCAACATGTTTCTATATTTTTTTTTATTTTAATAACTAAAATAATTCATCATATCAGAATGAAATATATATTTTAATTTAATACTAATTTTAAAAAAATCGATAAAATCGTTATTGGGAATTCGTCGAAATCATGTGAAATACACATCTACAAATATTGTAAATTACACTTGATATATTAAATCGCGGTGACTTAAATTTACATCATTTTTAAACTAACGTTAGCACCTGATGACGCATTTATGCGTCATTTATATTTTTTTTCATTTTAACATTTATTTTTTGTATCTGCTGATTATGTTCCGTTCAGGAATGGGAATTCGTGTAAATCAAGTGATTTTTCATTACAACATTAATAACAATTTTCATTAATGAATATTTGGCAATCGTTAGTAAACGACTGCGTTTATTATCAAACAATACCATTATATAGACATATTTTGATGATTATTCTGAAACAAATTTAACTCAAATAAATTGATAGCAATACATTTTAAGATGACTTTTATTCGCGGCTTTACTTTTACACCGAAAAAAGAGAATCAATATTATTTTTGTTCGAATTTATAATAGATAAATATATTTTTTAAGATGATTTTATTTTACGCATTAATTTCATAAATCAATCCATCGCGTAAAAAGGAAGAAATCGGATGTGATCGCGTTTTTACACTGTTTTATGCATAAACTCTAATACTATTTTGATTTATTATAAAATTTATAAATGTATTCATTCCTTCACTGTTTTTAAATATATCTATTTTTATAAAAGTTCATCGTATTTTTAGTTACTATTTATTATGCTATATTTTCACTTAATAAATAATATAAAATATGTAATCAAATATTTTTTTAAGATTAAAAATCCGTTGAAAATATTTTATCAATATTAAATTATGGTAAATACTGCGGTTTTCCATGTAAATATTTTAGTTGCGAACTTTTGTTAAACAATGCGAAATATTCCATTATTTTCCGGTCGCCTTAATATTATTTTCGCGAATAATCATAGAAGCCGCGAAAGGCGAGAGAGACACAATAAAAACTGTGCGCTATCGTTTTCAGTTCTCGCTTTTAAATACATTTTTTTTTCAGCAAACCCCCTTCGGGATTAAAATCTGTAGGATTGTTTCTACCCTCTTTATCATTACTCCTTTTATTCGAATTCCTAGCCTGAAATCTGTGATGTCTATCAGACTCTCTTTTTTAATAAAACGATACAGAATGTCCGAAAATATAAAATAAATATCTATATATATATATATCTCCGAATTTGTACACAACCCTTTCCCCGTCGTAGTCGTCTCGTGTTACGCTTTTCCATTATCATACGTGTGTGCGCAAGATTTCAAAGCATTTTTGCCATTACACAAATTAGGCAAATATGTTTTTGTACCTCCGGTAACAATGGGATCGGGTTACACTCCATTAATTCTATGGCGTCATTATGCGAAAGAATATATTTAACCCCTGCCGTACATCCTAATCCCCATAAGGAATGTTTGACTTGTAATCGAATGCGATTTACGCAAGGAGTGCATGTGCGTATGTGTGCGTGAGCACCGCTGACCATTACAGGGTGTTTACAATATGCTCGCATTTAATTTATTATTTTATTTATTCGCGACTTTCTTCCGACTCCTTATACATACAGTTTTTTGCATTCCTCCATAGGAAATGAGCGCCGAGTTGTTTTTTGCGAGTTTTGTTTTGGTTGTGAATAATAAAGTGTATTCAGTTAGCGGGTGGAAGGATGGGTGGCGGTAGTCGTGGAGAGAGGGTGAAGTCCTGGAATGGCATACGATGGAATGATTCTCTGCTCTTTCTTTCTTTATTTTTACGGACGAAAGGGGGCCGGATTCAATGCCCGGTTTTTTTTTTCACGTGTAAATGCGCTTTATATATACATACACACATACAGATGCACTGTACCGTGAAATATACAGGATTAATGGCATTTATTATTTAATCCTGTGTTGCCGACCGGTTTTTGATTTCCGCCATTTCAGTTTTTCCACACGAAACTAGTTTTCTCGGAATTGTCGTGCGATTCCATTTTTACAGCATGCAATAAAATTACATTCCGAGCAATTCTATTTGACATGAAAACGTTATGCTTTTTTTATATCTGTTGGTATTTAATATATTTAACCGGTTCCGGCATTACAAAGTACAGTATATAACGTTTCTATTCTAGTAGCAGCGATCGCTTTAAAGTTTCATTTAAACCCATAACAATACTATAAATAAAAACCGGTATTCCGGTTTTGTGATGCGCGTGTATGAACCCGGATTTCCTGTTTTGTTACCTTCTAAGTACATATCGGATATAATATGCATTATTATTATTGTATATGAATTGTATTAGGTTATCGGAAAGATTATTTGAGGTCAGTTTCTGAACACGGTGGAGTTATCATCTTTGTTTTTTTTTGTCTATAGTACTGTACTATGGCTTTCTTTTTTTGTTATATATTTTATTTTATTTTTAAGAATATAATGAACAAACTCAAGCTAGCGAAAAAACACATACGGAATTGTTTGCTATTTTATTTCGATCTAGGTTTGAATGCAACCAAGACAATTATTCAAGTTTAAGGGGAAGTATAATATAATAATAACAGAAAATAGGTGTCAGTTTTGGTTCCGGCGATTTAAATCGAGTGATAGAAGCTTAGCAGATGCCCCAAGATCAGGAAAGCCTTCAAAATTCGATGATAATCTGCTGAAGACCGTGGTAGAATCAGATCCTCGTCTAAGTATCAACGAAATATCTCTAAAGGATACTGCTCCATGGCCCACAGTTCAAGAACATTTAAAAAACGACTCGTAAAAAGATTTAGAGTTTAAATTTTGAAGTCTTGAAGCATCCTCCATATTCACCAGATCTTGCTTCTTCAGATCTCTATCTTTTTAGGTCGATGGATCATGTCTTAAAGGACAAAAAAATTAAAGATCCGAAGGAAGTCGAAAATCATATAAATATATATTTCAACACCAAACTTTCAAGTCTTGAAGCATCCTCCATATTCACCAGATCTTGCTCCTTCAGATCTCTATCTTTTTAGGTCGATGGATCATGTCTTAAAGGACAAAAAAATTAAACATCCGAAAGGATGTCGAAAATCATATAAATATTAGATGGACCCAGATGTAATGTCGCATTTTCGGAAAGCATACTTTACGATTAGTTCTCTTTAGTCCTTTGGATGAGAAAGACGTGTTTGAATATTTTGTGTATCGTAAAAATTCTCCAATCCTCGTTTTGCGTAAATTTTTTTTACGTGTTCCTTTAATATTAACCGAGAGGTGTCCTTCGAAAGAAAATATGCGTAGCTTTGTGCTGCTTCAGCTTCACAAAAAAAAGGCAATATTTTTGGAGACTCATTAAACATCAGAAAATGTCAAAAATGGTTTAAAAAAAAGTGGATGAAACAGCCCTGAAAGAAGAGGTTGAAAATAATCCGAGTCTTCAGTATCGAAGAATTATCTAGCCAACCTGGTACTTCATGGTTTTCAACTCAAAGATACCTGAAAAAAATAGGGACTAGCCTTGACTGAAAGAAACAAACATATGAGGCGCGGTATCTGAAGAGTCGCAACATTAGGCTTGACAGATTTATTGCATCCAGCTTATTCTCCAGACCTGGCTCCATCCGATTATCAGCTTTTCGCTTATCGGAGCATTATTTACGAGATTTTATTTTAAATCAAAAGATGAAATAAAATCGGCCCTCTCAGACTATTTCGATTCTAAACCTGCATATCTTTATAAGAAATGCATTTTAGATGTACTTAATAGATGCCAAAAGGTCATAGAACATATTGGTAATTATTTTGTGTAGTTAAGTTAAATATTAGATTAGAAATATAAGTTTTAGTTTCATTAAAAAAATACGACATTACATTTGGGTTCTTCTAAAATTTTAAGTGTTTACAGAAAGAGGATTAAATATTTTCTTTCCGGTACCCCTAATATATATGCAGTAATCCGGAACTTATCATCGTGTCGATCAATCTTTTACAATAAAAAAAAATTAAAAAACCTAAATTCCGCCTCAGCGTTCCTTCTATTCATCCATTTGATGAAGTGATGATGCTGCATTTCTTTTATAATGCGGTGTATTGCAATTTACCGGTTAACCGGTTTTTGTTTTGACCGCTCTGCATTTTTATATGAATACACACGTCAGTTATTTTATGAAAAATGGTTTACGTGGTATTCTGAAATATATTTTTAAACGCGATTTCCGCAAAAATCCGGGCACGTCGCGCGTTGCACTGAATGTGGCCGCGTCTTTAGCTACATTTCGTCGCAAATCTCCGGTTTTGCAGTGTCTTTCTCTCTTTCGGTACGTACCGCACCCCCGTAACAAATGTGATGGTATTGAATAAAATGTTGTGTTTCGGAGGCGGTGTGTACATTTCCATTGCCTTTTTATTTCCAACGCTCGGAAAAGAGTGGAGAGAGTTTTCCGGTTCTCTATTTGGCAATTTGTCTGTCATTCGACAAATATTTGCCGTAATTTGAGACGTGTCTTTGAATAATTTAATGTCGTCCTTGCAAACGATGCGCGCGGGATTCCCCGGCCGTTGGATAATACACCTATGAAAAATTGATTGCCCGCGTTATTAAATGTACCCCTCGAAAGGGGAGCAAAAAAATTGTCTATGGAAACATCATAATAAATGCGGGCAGCGTTGCCAACACAAGAATATTTAAGTTGGCTATATTGTTATGCTAATCAAGTCGGTGGCCATTTACGTGACAATGAGCAAGATATCGCGGTTTTTATTCCCCGATCCAAACATACCATTGATCCCGTATTAATATTTATTTTATTTTTTTTGTTGCAGGTACATACACACTATTATATGCGAGATAACATCCATCATTCAATTGGCACGAAGGTAACAAAAAATATGTTATATTCGCATTTAGAATATCTCGATGCCGGTTTTCATTTGCATGGGTATTATACATAACGGCGCACATTATACGGCCATGTGTAAATCGATGTGCCGGCCGTATAAATCAATCGAAAATATGAACCTTTTTTATAAAACCGGAAGAGTAAACATGGCAAACCCTTTTTATGCGCCCAAAACGTATAAAATACGGGCAGCGCCGTTCAAACGTCCCCTTCTGTCCATACGGCGGGCGGGAAAATATTTATTGACATTATTTAACGTTTCGTAAACTATGGACCGAAATATTGTTGAAATTGTGCATAATAAAAAAAAAGTAATTTTGAGATATGCCTAATCCTTTGTCGGATGTAAACATCACGTTTTTTTTAATAAGAAGTATAATTTTCTATAATAATAAATTGAATAGAATAAAAGTGTATTTGATAGGCTGATGGACATAAAAAAAGTTTTACGAACGATGTATCGTTGTTTTGCATTTATTTTTGCGTCAGATCGTATTTTCTTTAATTTGCACAATGCCTTCTCCATCTTCGCCCCAGTTTTCTTTTAAATTATGGACAGAATGGAATTCGGAATGCGATATTGTTTTGTATTGGAAATCGTACTCTATATATTTCCCAAAGATGATACTTTTTCTGGCTTAATGTTGTTTCCATATAATTTTACACTAAAATTGCTATAGGAGTAAATGTGCTAGAAATTTTATTCTTTTTTTTATTAAATAATATATACAAACATGTTTTAAATTATATTCTCTTAAATTAATTATTAAACGAATTTTTTCTCCAGAAAAAATTCGAAATTATGTCGATCTATGTACATTGAACTTATTAATTTGTTACCTTCTATAAATAGAGATGGTTTAAGAAGGATTGCACTTAAGTTATTGACGAGATCCCACTCGAGATGTTAAATGGTAAAGACTTAATTAAAATCGTTTCGGCGGACATCAAGTCAAATGATAACAGCAATTAAAAAGTCGAAATATTGCTAGCTACAGCTAAAAATGTATAGAGGGTCTAAACAGGGGTTACCAATCTTTTTTCTAGATAGAGATAGATTAGCCTTACATTTTTAATAGTAATAAAAAATATTCGTTGCGCTCTTTTTCGAAAATATTTTTTGCTGATATTACCGGAGAGTCCTTATGCAGAGCAATTTAGCTGTATGTGAAGAGGGATTTTCCTAGTTCTGCCTATCAACCTGTACAAAGGCGACATGATATTCGGCTTAAGATCCGTGGATTACAATTTTTTTTTTTTTAAATAAATAAAATATATTATAGATCCCCAATAAACTCCTGGAATACTATAATATATATCCTTTCAAACTCTATAGAGTAAAACTTTTTAAATACAACCCCCCTATAACGTCCAGATAGGTTCCACGTTATAGCGGGGTACGTTATAGGGGGATAATTTTACTTTTTGATTTGAAGGCGATCAGTGCATCAAAAATTTTAATTTTTCTTACATTTTTACTTGTTTACCAGCGCAAATGACTTGACTCGCGCCATGAGAGATATCCTTTCGTATTTTGGCTGACGTAATCTTCCCGCAACTTGCGGGCAGGGAAGATCAACGCGACATTTTATTAGTTAATTTTATAAAATTATAAAATATTTTATGAAAATTCTATTTAGCGTTTTAAATATGTACGTTATAGGGGTTTGACGTTATAGGAAAAAACTGCCGCAAACGTTATAGGGGGGGACGTTATATGAATGTACGTTTTAGGGGGGTTTACTGTATACAGTCAGCCCTCCTATAGCGTTTCCTCTAAATCGCAGCTTTTTATAAAATTCCTTGTCAACCAAATAGCATTGGCCTTTATTTCGCTGGGAAATATATTATAGATCTACGAAGTATCTAAATTGACCTTAAAAATATTAGAATTTTGTAGAAAACAGCGATTTACAGGAAACGTTGTAGGAGGGTTGACTGTATTTATCATATGGTGCGAACTAATGCTATATTATCGTTAATACTGATTTAACATAGGTTAGTTAGTTGATAAACACCTGGTATATTATTTACTTAACCACTTGACCGCCAGCCTCTCACCGGTGAGTTGCATGTTTATTCCCTCCTCACGCTAGCGCTAAATCAAATATTTGGCGCTGGTAGCTAAGAGATTATAAAAGACCCTCTTAAAAATTTTCTAATTAATGAATACAAAAGATGTATAAATTTGAAAAGAGTAGAAGATTAATAAATTATGAGCAGTTTTTTGTGCCAGATTTTTATAGGACGTGAATACTCTTATTAAATAAATCATTGAGTTAAAGTATATATTAGTGATTACGATATTAATAATTAAGTATATTATTGACATAATTTCATAACTGTTTACATATATAATTCATATATAAGTAGAACGTTATATATGTATACATGAATGTGTACATAATCAATGCTGATTTGCTGAAATTGCCGTATTTCAATTTGAAATCAGTTTGATAAAGTCTGCGCATATAAATTGCGAGATACGATTGAGCAGCTGAGAAAATCTGTAAGAGGTTATGTAGCTAATTTTTTCTACCATTTTTTTTATATTAAATATCCTGGCACGTCTCAGAGATGGTAATAGGATTTGATTGAAAAAATATCTACGTTTTTTTTCGGAAAATGTAAAATCTTCTGTGATAAATCGAGCGTGTGTAATGTGATAAATATGGGCTGTTTGTCTCTGGACGAGTGAGGAGTGGCCTCGCAGTCGAGGCACGCGCCCCGGAGGCTGCGCCCCCTGCTCACTGAGCACGGCCCATCTCAAATTGCGTCTTTGAAGCGGGTAATTAAACGAATCAATCAATGAATCTCGAATTAATGCACGCTTCAGAAATATGAAAGAATTCTGAGGTTGCCGTGAATCATACCCCGCAGTCGCTTCCGTCACCGGAATTTAAATTCATTGCCGCTTCTTAGGGTCACTGTTAATTTATTAGGAATACCAAAAAGAAATTCATTTTTTAGGACTTCGAACCGAAACTAAACATTCAAAACCATTATTTTGTTTAACTGAACCGAAAAAAATATCGGTTTATTACAGTTCGATAAATGTTCATACACGAGTGTCAACGTGATTATTCTCAGAAAAAAAAATACATCACTTTTCGATTTCGGTTCAGGTTCATGAACCGAAATCGAAAAAAACGATTGAACCGAATCGATATATTTTTTTATTGAATCGAAACGAACTTATTTTTCAATATTTTTCTCTATAGTGCTGTTTCTTTCCTTTACTTTTAGTACAGTGGTTCTTAACCTGTGTTCGATCGAACCCCAGGGGTTCGGTGAGTCAGACTCCGGGTTCGGCGGAGGTCAAAACACACACCCGACTTATTGTACGATATTATGAAAAATGATACGACGTATAATATAAGGGTTCGGTGAACGCGCATATGAAACTGGTGGAGTTCAGTACCTCCAACAAGGTTAAGAATCACTGTTCTAGTAACAAAAAAATATTTTAAGTCATTTTAATAATATTTTCAATCAATGATAATAATTTAAACGCAATTTTCAGTATTTCGTTAACTCCTTCAGCGATTCTATGCTTATCTTTTTAATCTTCGTTGATAGAATTCGCAGATGCGCATGTACAGCGTATATAGAGACATACCCATCCCAATCGTTTTGGTTTTTTTTTATTAAAAATTCACTAATAAGCAGCAAAATATAACTAGGTGTATTTTCATGTGAAAAATCTTCGAAAATAACTCATGATGCATATTTTCATGAAACCGAAAAAAATAATAAGCAATACCTTCATATACGATCTAACTTGAGGAGTTTTCTTCGGCTCTTAAAGCTCTTCCATTGGGGCGATTGGGCCTTGTTTGTTTGGCAACATTTCGCCACTATTTAAGCAGTTCTAGATCGTCATTGATCTTAGTCAGAAACTCCTGAGAAATGTTCTCATATCAAAAATTTAAAAAAAATTGGTTGGCTTTGGCATGATTCGACGGTTCTTCATAATCATTATCTTCACTTTTTCGATGCTAATAATGATTGTTGATACGCAACTATAGCGCTACTTATCTTTAACGTCTTTTTTGTATTTTTGGAAACATCTTTACTACTTGTAAACGCATGTATTGAAGACAAAACTCTTGTTTTTTAGCCCTAAAGCAGTGGCGGATGATGATTTTTTGGGTCCTGATGCTAATTACATTTTAGGAGCCCATACTATAATATAATCGGTAAAGGGGAAGATTTTCAGTTGTCCAAGGATGAGAACGAATTATAAAAAATAATGTTTTTGTGTACCCAAAAACTATAACCGGATCAACGTTTCTACCTCGCGTCGTCGAAACGAACGCTATCGATATTTAAAACTGCACAAACATCTGTAATTTAATCATTAGAGGTTTAACCCTTTGTACTCGAATGTCGCCTGAGAAGCGGCATCGTAGTTTTCGGTATTACTGAAATGCCGCCGCTTTGACGGGCATGCAACAAATCAATTACGTACTATTTTAGGTTTATAATATTCACTATATTTATAAGCAATGATAATTTTGCACAAATCCAAACTAATAATTAATTAAATAACATGAGGACTTCAAAAAGCTTCGAGTGCAAAGGGTTAACTCTCTTCAGGTTTAATATATTTTCTTTGTTTTTAAGAAAATCTACTGAAGCTCACAAAAATGGTAAAACAATTCTTTAAAATAATGAGTAGTTTGCGGGGCCCCTCGGGGCCCCCAATAATCGGGGGCCTGATACTCCAGCATCAGGGCATCCTTATAATCCACCACTGCCCTGAAGAACAATTGCTTCCTTTAGAGTATATTTTTATATATTTATTTATTATATTTTTCCAAGATATTATAGCTGTATATAAAAAGGGGAAATTCTTATAACTTATGTAATACCAAAATATGAATATAGCTTTAGAAAATGGGAAAATATTTAAACTTCAAAGAAAAATCATATAAAACATCTGAAACGTTTTTAACAGCCAAAATAACGTAAGTATTAAGGATATCAATGTCAATATACGTCAAGGGCTATTCAATAATTTCGTTGATTAAATAGTTTTCTTTTCGGTGTCCTTAATATTTTATTTTATTTGCCAGCTTCCGTCAAAACATTAAGTGCCCTCTCGAGAAATGCACACAACACTATTGCGGCATCATAACCTTGGCTACGAGTCCACCTCCCCACACAAACTCGCCATGGAAACGAAAGAATCAATATAGGGGCACACACAGCCATGGAACAACAAAGAAAACCCATTACATACAATTACCGACGTATAATTTTCCATTCGTCGTAGAGAGGCCAATCTCGCCGCCCTCTCCCTTTACCCGCCTACTCTCCGTTTGACACAAACAGAATATAATATCTTGGCGTCTTTGTTCGTTCAATTTTATCGCATTTGACAGTTTCTATGTCCAATTGAATTTAATCTATGCTAGTGCAACAATGCCGGCGTCGAAGTGCAGTAAATTTTCGTCGCGACGCCCCGTCCGACGCCATAGAACCTCCGCGACAAACTTATGAATAATGTCTTTAAACTATTCCCGAGACGATCCATCTAAAGAATTGAATTAATATTTTTTTCTAATGAAATTATTATTTATTGACAGTTAAATATAATAAATAATATTTTATTACGCGATTATTTGATATCTTTTAATCAGCAATACAAATATATAGATACTTCAGAGATCAAAGATTAAAATGTGTATCCTAGATGTTTATCCTGGATTGTATAACATACTTTGATATTATCTACACCGGGGGTGAGCAACCTTTTTCTACAACGCGCCAGCTACAAATTTAAAAATGTTATGCGGACCGCATGTATGAAATTGATAGTAACACAAATACAGAATGATGAACTAAAATTATCTCTTTATTAACAAAATAATCGTAGTACAAAAAAATAGAAATACCATTATCCTTTATACGCCCAGTGGTCCCGTACGGGACCGCGGATTTACAACGTTCAATGCCCTACGGTCCCATACGGGACCAGTGATTATGGTACATTTTGCAATCAGATACACTGATCAAATAATGACTTTGAGATACCGATCCATAATTTTATTTTTGGTTTCGATAAATAGCCGCGGGTTGCTCATCCCTGATCTCCACATAGTTATATAACATATAATGATTTTTGTCCCCACGATATTAGTGAAACAGTACGTTGATATTCTTAAAAAATAATCAGATAGAGATAGTTTTATGATATTTTAAAAAATTAACGAATTTAGGATAAAATTTTGAATATTTCATTAAATTACTTATTAAATTTGGCTATTTTAGCACCATTTACAAATTTGTACTATTTCAAATATTACTCTGATAATGTTTACGGGAATCTTTTGATGTCATATTAATGCATCCCGCGCAGCGGCTCGAAACAACCGCATCGTCCGAATGGGGTCTCTCAGATACCCCAAGCATTTCATGTCAAGATATTGATAAATTCTTCATCAGTGCCATGATGAAAAAAAAATACAAATACCAATTCATGATATGTTTCATAATTTGGTCGATATTTTGGATGTTTTAACCTTTTCCACCCTGTCCACTTAGTCGAATTTTTGAGTTATTCTCATTTTTTTTTTAACAAGTTTATTAAAAGAGATATTTATTTGGAAAATGAATAAGAAACATCTATAGGGTTTGATCTAATATCCGAGTATAAATAGGACTTTATTTTTTAAAATTAAATTTAAAAAGAACTTGGTTCAATAAGTTTGTTAAAAAACTTTTGGGTCAATACGTCTGGCCCACGGAGTGCAAAATGTTAACTAATCAATATGACAACGCTCACGGCGATGTCTCGCTGCAGATCTTTTGCAGCACGTATCACTTGCACTCGGCACATCGTAGCGGATGCGAGCGAGTAAAAACATGGCGGGCGTGGCAACATAAGCGAATATTATTGATTTTATTTTTTTTCGCAATTCCAGACAATAAAGATCAATGATTTTATATATTTTTTATTGTTCAGGCAATTTTTAAATCAATATAAAAAAAATGTGATATGTAGGATTTATATTAAAAAGATTATTCAAGAAAAATCAGTGTCACTTGGAAAAAAGTGGGTAATTGTTCTCGAAAGGATAAGGTGACGTTGTGTCGCACTCAACGCGCGCGATGCGTTCTCTAGACTGGTGGGGGGGAATGACCCGGAAGGCTGGATTCAGACAAATCATATAAAAGAAAAAGTTTCGTGTACGACGTGCCCGAATCCAGTTCGGGCAAATCACTGTGTCAGAAAAATACCTACCCGAGTTGTATTCGGGCAAATCACACAAGGGGTTAATAACAGATTCGAGCATTTAAAAAAATATATCTATAGATATGTGAAAGACATACGAAAGGCAATAATCATGTGCAGGGACTGTATAAAAATTATTTTTATTTTACGCGGATTTTAAATAACGCAGATCAAGAAAAGTACTAATTACATTCTTCAACGAGTTGAAGGATTTTTTTATTTTTATTTTTTGCAAGCTCTTTATAAGCGACCGTGCTTGTTTTTAATAAGTCTCTTCACTGCAGAATTTATTTGAAAACTATATATAAATACGAGCCAAAGATTTTTTTTTGAAAATTATTTAACAATGTAAATTTGATTATTAAATTGACAAGATGTGTTAAATTCTAAATATGTTTGTGGAACATTGAACAATGTTAACGATATGCATATAAATTTTTAATGATCCTCTTTTTATACAATTTTTAGCGACACTATAATTTTATTTTAAAAAATCAGCAGATTTAATAAAACAACATTTTTTACGAATTTTAGCATTCTCGTACATTTTTTGAACCAATATTTAAAATTTTAACATGCGTAATAAATTTTATATTCTATAAAATTGAAGCAAAAAACGTACTCCAATAAAAAACTCAATGAATATTTAATATACGCTGATTGAAAAGCTCTGATATTTTTCTTTTCATCATAAACTATTCTTTCGCGACGTTTCACTCTCTGCGTTTTACAGTTTTCATTTAGAAAATGTAAGATCTCGTGTCGATCTTTTATATATTTCTTATTGTCCAATACTTGCAAAACTACATAATTTATTTTCAGCGAAACATAACGGATTGATTTTTCAGTCTTATCAGCAATTCTTTGCGCGAATTAAAATTTCAAAACAATTTGTAAATCACTTTACAAACAGATGCATTACATATGACATTGCAAAAATGCAATTTCATCAGTCCGAGTGATTCATAAAACATATTTTCGCCCACTGCCAATATTTGTTCGACGTTGCCACACCAAATATTTTAAAGATATCAATGTTGCTCCAAATAAAATAATTTACTATTAAATCGAGTGAATCATCGATGCGCCATTTCGATATATATATTTACATTCGCAACAGCTGTGATCATAAAATTGGAAATCCATTAAACATCATTATTGCTCTCATATAATATAGATATATTTTTTTTAATCTAATTAATTCATGACACACAAAATCGTTTTATGAGCAACGATCGACGGCTTATGGCCAACTTAAAATTTTAGCTTAATGTATTACGTTCAATGGCTAAATATTACACCTAGATGAAGTGCTCCTCATCATCGTCATGTCACATTCAATTAATGCCAGGATGATATATGATATTAACGCTTTCAGTTCATTAGTAGATGAAAAGCTTCTGGCGTATAGTCTGAAAGTATGTTGGCGGCGCTCGCAGCGAAAATCTCTTTTCGCTTCCGGGAAAACATTCAATTCCAGTCTTTTAACATCATTCCGTTTTGTTATTACGCGGTTTTTTTTATTTTATTATTTTTTCCACATTTTAAATTGAGTGCCGTCTACGTTCCGCAATCTGATGGCAAATGTAAAGTTTGCATTTTAAGTTGAAACTACAATCTGCGGATACAATGGCGCATCGCACTCTAAAATGCTTTTCAATTTTAAAAAGTGCCAATATAGTCAGAACCTCTGCACGTTCAAATTGTACGAAGAATTTTTCATGAAAATTATATTCCGACATTCAGCGGGAGGCTGATGAAAAGGCCACCGCAAATAAAATTTCTCGACTATTTTTTTTACCCGGTTTTACATGGAAAAATTCATTTGTATATTCAATACATATTATTTTACTCTTTGAATCATATATTTTTAATTAATTATAATATTTTTTATTATTAAATTAATCATGACATTTTTTATGCTGAAATATATTATATTTTATACTCATTTTCTACAGAATTCTGAATCTTTCGGTTCATAAATGCAGGACATATTCTAAGGCTAATTTTTTTGTAATGCTACGAGTATTTTAGAATCTTTTGACCAACAAGCCGGAATATGAATATAGCTTTAGTAAATGAGAAAATATTTAAAAAGTTTTGAAAGAATCTTCATTTTCTTTCAGGAATTAAAAGTAATTGGTAAGACTCCGCGTCTTCCGAATGGGGTATCTCAGATACCCCAAGCATTTCAACTCAACATATTGATGAATGATTCATCAATATCATGACATTGGATTATTCTTTGAATAAAAATAGTTATTCATATAATGCTTCATAATTTGGTCGATATCTTGGATTTATTAACTAATCAATATGACGCGTAACTGACAACGCTCTCGGCGTTGTCTCGCCCCAGACTGAGCTCACACAGCACATGTCAATCGCACTTTTCACTAACTATCGGCATGTCGTACCAGATGCGAGCGAGAAAAAACATCGCGCGGATATTGTTGTTTTTATGTCGACTTTGAATGACGGCGAGATCATGCGGCGCTTGATCTCTGGGGTCTAGGGTTTTTGGATGGTACGCTATAATCAAATCATAAGAGTCTAGCACGATGTTAACAATACAGCTAGCACATTAATATCATAAATAAAACAATTATTTATTATAAAGAAATTTAATATCGTATATTTTGTTCAGTGCTCCATGATAAGCTTTCGATGTATTCTGTAGAATCTATCAAAAAATGGCGAAAAAATACTAAACTAGGGAACAGATTGTGATTAAATTCTTTATGTGCCTTCAAAGGAGTTAATATAAACTGTTTTTTATATTAAACGAAAGCGTTCATACCACGAAACGCGCGTTTACGTGTGAGCCGACCTACGGGAGCGTATCGCTAGACGCATTTTCGCGCGAGGGGCCGTAATATGGTAAACCATCCGTCTCGGCGGCTCGAAAACAACCGTGTCGTCCGATGGGGGTCTCTCAGAGACCCCAAGCATTTTAAGTCAAGATTAAAATGGATAATTCTAAGAATAAAAATAGTTATTCATATAATGCTTCATAATTTGTTCGATACGATATCTTGGATTTATTAACTAATCAATAATATGACGCGTAACTGACAACGCTCTCGGCGTTGTCTCGCCCCAGACTGAGCTCTCGCAGCACATGTCAATCGCACTTTTCACTAGCTATCGGCATGTCGTACCAGATGCGAGCGATAAAAAACATCGCGCCAATATTGTTGTTTTTATTTTTTTTTTGTAATTGTTGATAATAAAGGTCCATGATTATTTATAATAATAATTCTTTAGACTTTTTTTAGACGTTATTCGAGATAAATCAAAAACTTGGAGTAACCATTATACCCCATCGGCACTGCTAGGTTAATAAAAAATGATCTCAGATAAATAAAGATCTCAAAAATATGTAAAATTCGGTTCCGAATTTTATTTATAATAAGGTTATTTGTTGTTTCAAATCTTCCAAACACTTCTAGTACTTTTTAGTACTAGTTACTCTAGTATTTTTCTCAACTTGGAAAATAATAAGAAGTCGCAGGGGACTGTGTTCGACGAATACGATTTTGTCCAAATGTTATTTCCTTATTTTCCAGTTTTTCCGCAATAAAAAAATCACCGAGCACACAAAATCAAGTAAAACTTTATCGACAGCCAACAATATAGTAAGCATTCAATATGGTTACCAATGACAAGATACGTCAGGGATAAGCTCACAACAAAAACATTGTGATAAATAGCACTTCTTCGACTCAATTTTTAATATGGCGTTTATCTCCTTCAGCATTTCTGTCTATTTTTAATTTTATTCCATTAGGGAAGCAGAACAAGTCAAATATTTTTTTTATTTAATCTTTTAAATATATATTAAGATAATTTATTGCAACCGTCGAAGTCTTCATTATACAATTCTTGGTCATTTTCCATTATAACGTATAGACGTATGTGTGTGAGGAGCTTTAACGCCTCTGCGAATAACTTTGCATACCGCAAATTGATGCGCACCATCCTTTACCTTTGACACTGGTGGGTCTCCTACCCAATAACCAATTTTCCAAAATCGATAACTGGTCTGTGAAATTCCATGAGATTCCGCAAGAATTCGTTCTCTCGCTCTCCACTAGCCGCTTTGAGATTTATTGGATATTAGATGTCTCCGTGTCGAATTAAAGAGCGTAATCGGAACACGGCTCGAGTCGTGTGAACGCGGGCCGGATTCGGGGCCCGGCGGTCCCGCGGGCCTAATTTTAAACGTCCCTGATTTATGGTATTAAAAGTGGTTTAATGTGTATCTTGGACTTAGGTGCGCAAAGTTTCGGCACAACTTTTCTTTTGTTCGCCCTCCCCGCGCTAGTAATGAAATAGAAACTTGGCTATTCATGAAAGTTATTAAGTATAAACTCCTTCACTACATTCTATTTTGTACGTAACACTTCTTATCTTTTTACTTACACTCCAGTGAGGAATTATCCCTAACACAACACTCATTAATCTCTATCATTATAGACAATATATTAATTATGAGCCGAGTCCGAATCTCGCTAGTGATGCGGCACTATCTCGGTATTCCCGCGTCGGTATTAATTAATTCCTTGGCTAAGCCATACACCCAAATTAAGGCTTATTTATTATAGTAATTATTATATATTAAAAGTTGATTAAGGAAAATTGTTACCCTCGACAGCAGGGTCACCGGCACGTGACCTGAAGACCAAGAAACCTTACTCTGTTAAATTAAATTTTAACCAAATTTATTATCGTGCCAACTTCTGGAATCGTTAGCGAGTCTCGAAATTCGAACCGAACAGATTTATTGCCAAAATAAAAAAAAAATAGTAAATGTTTACACATCCTCTCCATTATACTTTGTTGCTGGTGCTGAAAGTACTCGCTTTATTCGAATAAAATTATCTATGTGCACATCCATTGAAATGAGATACGTGTATGTATAATACAAGATTTCTAAGTTTAATTAAAAAAAATAAAAAGGCTTTTATATTTTTAATGATTTTTTATATTGTATAAAAAATATAATAAAATCCTTTTTTTATTTTATTACATTTTTTTAATATTTTTTAATGTAGACATACTATTTAACACATTTTTTTGTAAATTACAAGCAAATGTCCTAAATATGCGTCATTTGTAATACCACCGTTTAGAGCCGCTGACGCATTTATGCGTCGTTTAATTTACAGTCCAAATATGATAAATATGTTTTAATTGAACCGCAGCCGAAAAACGTAACAAAAAATAACGGTTCGAAGCCTTACATAATAAATAATATATTCTTGAGCAAAATAAAAGTCAATGACCTTGACAACAAAATATAACACTCCTGCGTGAATATACTAAAAACAGAACAAGTGGTTTAAAATATGTGAACGGATAAATTCCTCTTAATTTGTAATATAAAAAAAACTAACCTAAATGTTGTACGAGTGCCTAGTCTTTTTTAGGGAGGGTCTCATTTCGTGGTCTCTATCTCGGCGCTATAGGAAGTTTGATTATATTGTGTTTTAATTATTTAAAAAGAGGTAAAATACAATAATTTTACAAAATTAACGATTATTTGCGGCCTAAATATGGTTTAAAACAACCTAACCCGAAACTTTGTACTGGTGCATAGTCTTATATACGGCGAGTCCTATAGCATTATCGGTCTTGGCGCTATAGGAGGGTTAATTGTATTATATTTCATTTCAAAAGAATTAAAATGCAATATTTTTACAAAAATACAGTTGTTTACGTCAAATACACCCTATTGCAAATCAAATGCACACATTTGCAAATCAAATACACCCTTTTCCTAATCAAATTGACCCCTTCTATTGAAAAGGGGTCAATTTGATTTGCAAAGAGTGTATTTGACGTCAAAATCCTGTAACGATAAATAAAGTTTAAAACGGTATAAATTAATTGAATATATTTTCAATGAGTTTTCTTTTTTTTTAATCCTTTTCTAATTTTAAATAAATAGAAGTCCAATTTTTAAAGATTATAAATAATAATAAAATTTAAAATTATGATTTTGGTTTTTTTGATAGATTAGAGAAAAAATATAGCAACTTAATATATATCCCACAGAATATATCTTTAAATCAGTAATGGTCAAACTCAAGAATAAATATATTTCTAGATAAACTAGTAGAAGATAAGTGAAGAAGATTTTAACATTTAAACCTATCTTATTTATATAATCATTTATTTGAATGGTAAATGCATTCCAGAGACATAATTTCCATTTCTTAAAATCAACTCAATAAAATTTTGGAAAATTAATCGAATCCCAATTTTTAAGGTTTCGGACACCTATCCAAGTACTAACTTAGCTCAGTTACGGTTAACTTATCAAAATAATATGCATGTTACCTCCAAGTCATAACACTGGTTACATCAATTATGTATTCTTTTTCTTGAACCGTGTTATTTAAAGCCGTGTAAAAAATATATAGAGTATTTTTTTCTTTTTATAAAAAAAAAACTAGTATGTACTCGACTCTATAGTTGACATGCATGTACAAAGATGGGGAAAACATTTTTCATCTCCTTTGCGACTTGTCTATCCGTCGAATGAACAAGAAGAAGAAAAAAATAATAATGAGAAACTGGGAAAAGTTTCCACAATTTTAATCCACTTTGCCGACGGCGAGGGCTCGAAGGAACTCCTCCGCTATGCCAGAGTGGCTCTATTCAAAAACGTTAATGAATTGAATTACATCTTATAAAATGGTTATTTCATTACTCCATTTTTCGTATATTAACATTGCGCGAGGACCCTCATGTCAACCTTTTGCGCGGATCCCGGAAACGGAGAGTCGAGCTACACATAATTGAAACAGCGGAGGAGGCTGTTGAAATCACATTTTTACATTATGCCCGCGCGAAATCAATTAAAATCAGTCGTCAAACCATCAAAGTCGAATTTAATTAATGGCCCTATACGTATCGGAACTATGAAATTTCATTAAAATTATTAATTCTATTGCCGGTTGACGAGGCCTGAAACGATGTTATTAAATTAATTAATTAATACGAGGACAGAAGCTCTGCGGTTTTAATATTGAAATTCATTTTGGCAACGGAGACAGGCCCAAGAAACTTATCCAGGAGTGAGGGTCACTCGGATAGTTTTGAGATTAATTGATGTTGTTTTTTCGCGCCGACCCAATTTCATTAGTCTCGGATTTAACCGAACCGCTCGCCTCTACAATTCGCAATAATCCAATTATGGCGTCAATTTTTTTTTATGATTATAAGGTTGACGGCGTTATTGTGATTTTTTGCGTTTATATAAAATTTTAACTTTCCGCGAAGTGAAGTCGAGCAAAAAGCGAACATAACTGAATTACGCACAGAAACGGCTTCATCTTTTATTTATATTGAAAATCGGGGGAGCACTCTGTTTTTACGACAAAAAAAGTTATTTTTTAAGTTTTTTTTAGGGTTGGACAAGGTTTAACTCTTTATTAAATGATCCACTTAGAGGTTTAAACATTGTTTATGGAGACACGCTTATTGTGCCCGAGAGATTGGAGTACACACGTACATTACAACAACCACACGTATCTCAGAGAATTTTTAAAAAACTACTATTAATTCTATTAATCATGAAAAATTTGTGTTACTAAAAAAATTTAGCATACTGAAACTTTTGCTCGAGTACAAAACGTATTTTTTGTTTAAATAAATTACATTCTTCCAAATTATTTTATGTAAAAATCTTAATAAATCAAGCTTGAATTTTAAATAATATATAATATATAGTAATTATTCTAAATAATTAGTCTTACAAGCGCAATCCCTTCATTTATTTGAATAAATTCGGTTTTGTTAAACGTTTGTTTTCTATAACGAAAAATCGGGAACATGTTATAGAAAACCTGCGTTATAGAAACCATAGACACTCATACAAAATTCAGGAAAATTTCTTTATTGTTTTTTATTATCAATCAAACGGCATTAATGTTTTATTTCACTCGGCAACGTATTATATTACATATTTACAAAATATGTAATTTGACCTTGAAAATCAGTATAGGAGGGACTGCCTAACTTGTTATAGAAAACCGTGGTAGTGTACAACGGAGAGTTTACTGTACAATCATTGATAAAAATATGAAGAATTTCTGGCCAAAAACAATACCCATATAATATAATTTCGAAGATAGAATGGAAAAATATATAAAAGTCGCCGTTTTGTCAATATTGATGAGATAAATACGGAACTGCTAAAGCAGCTAAATCCTAAACCTTCATTTTTTTAACCCATCCAATGAAGGGTCACATACCCCAAGCATTTTAAGATGAATTCTTCATCAGTCTCGCTGCAGACTGAGCTCTTGCCGCACGTTTCACTCGCACTCGGCACATCATAGCAGATGCGAGCGAGAAAAAAAATTGCGCCCGTGGCAACAAAAGCGAATATTATTGTTTTTATTATTTTTTCGCAGTTACAGACAATAAAGGACAATGTTTAATATAATAAAAAAAATTTTTTAGACTTCTAAAGGCAAATACAAAAAGTTTGTGTCAAATAGGATTTATATTAAAATAGTTACGAAAAAAATAAAAAAATCCCCAATAGATAGACACGAAATGAAGATAAATTAAGATATACACCCATTCCTCGCTTAACACGATACTCGCTTAACCCGGTTTCGCTTTAACACGGTTTCAGTTTTGTTAAAAAAAAAAATTTCGATTAAATCTTGCTTTCTAGACGTTTGAACAGCTGCAGGAATTTTTAAGAATAACGGTTAAGGTATATCTCGACTACAACCCTCCATTTTAAATGTAAAAAAATAGTACACCTGAAATAAATATCTTTTATCTATGTCATAATGTTTCAATAAATTTTCAGTTCTATCTACCTATTTCTTTAATATTTCTAAAATATAACCAATCCTCTCTTTTTCATACATTTGTTAATCTCGCTTAACACGGTTTCGTTTAACACGGTCATCTAGCAGAACCTATCTACCGTGTTAAGCGAGGGATGGGTGTATTTATATATTCGAAGAGGACATAAATTAATATTGATAAATTATTACAAAAAACGATCATTTATTTAAATATTTTTTGTAGAAAATAAAAAAACAACTCATATGTTTTGTATTGAAAATGTATTGACCTTGACCTTGACTGGATCGGATAGAGAAGACGAATAGTAAACAAATAATATTCTTTACATAATTTCTTGGATTAATCGGAAAATCTTGCAAATGTGGGGAAATTGTTTTCTATTCTCATCGATTGATTATTTGGGATTAATTTTGCATGGCAATATTTATGATTTTTTTTTTTTAGAATTGAGTTTTTTAATCGATTTATCTATATTCAAAAGAAATAATGATAAATAAATTTCATATTGACTAATCTTTTAATATGTATTATCTTAGTTTGGAGATCAATGTCAGATAACTACACTAATATCATCAAATAAAACTCATAAATTATTATCTTATGTGCATAGATTCCGGCAGATACTTTATTGACATTGTACCGAGGCATGAGGCACATTTTTGACGGGTGTATACGACTTATATTTTCAGCGATTTATCTCTTGTTTTCAGAAAATAGATGGTTGAAAACCAGCAGCATATTTATCTTAATCGCGCAGATTGTTTATAAAGAAGTGTTTGTCGCTCGCGTTCCCCTTCAAATGAATTACGTGTTGACCCCGTATCCATAAATCACTTCATCGATGTCTTCACCCGAATTTTTTTTTCTTCATTTTATAACTTGGCAAAACTGAAGAAAATTTTTGGGCCATCGATAAATTTGGCGGTGTTGTGTTTGACACGTTCTGTGTAACGGTGAATGGATGGCGTCAGAGTAATGAAGTGCCCCGCTGGGAGTCGAGCAATTGTTTTGTTTGAAAAGAATGATGTCCCGGGACCGGGAGACAATGGGACTCCGGGACGAGATGCGGGACGGCGACAAGAATTAAATCCCTTGCAGTCGCTGTTCACTGTCTGCTGTAAATTTGACAGCTAACCTCCCCTCCCCGCATGTGACGATGTAAATAATTGCGAACGTGCGAAATTACATTGTTTCGCCTCACCGAAATTAATTTTCGAGCGCGATTTTATTTCGTTATTGCGAAATTCAGTTTGGCGTTAATCATTACACAAATTCGTTATGTGTGTATATGACAGTAATTCATTCGACGAAGATTGCATATCGGCCACGGTTTCACGTAAGACCCATAAAAACCGGAGTGTATCGCCAGGAAACTCGTGCCTTTTGAGTTCTGAAAATTCCTCAAAATGCATTTTCCGTGAGAGCTATTTACAAACAAAGGAATAAATTTCAGAGCTGAATTCATTCATTTATTTAATGCTTCATAAGCAAATTTCATGGAATTGGGTTTTCCCATTTTTTAAAAAAATATTTTTAGGTAATAAATACATTACTTACTGCTTTTATTCAGCTTTTCGGCTGAAATAGTTCAAATAACTCGAAAAAACTTTATCTGAAAAATTGAAAAAACAAAATGTATAAATAATTGAATAGTGAAAATCGTTTAACACAAATACGCTTAAATTGAATAATCGAATAACATGCAATTATGTAATTTCATGCAATTGATTTTCTATAATATGTAACAAAAATCGCTTAACACGAAACTGATTTTTTACATCTATTAAATTAGAAATTTGAATTATTTTAATTTTATGTCATTGAAAATATTGTCAAATGTTTTTTTGGGCCATTTAACACGAAAAAATATTTCGTGTTAAACGCTTTCCTCTATATATTTATTTAATACGAAATTAAATACGCTTGAACAAAAAAAAGTCGAATTAAAATGATATAAATATAACAAGTTTTTACTGAGTCGTGAAGCGATTACATATTATTATATTTTGTTTTTATATAAGATATTAAT
>JAGXCT010034535.1:0-17216 GCA_022495035.1 Philopotamus ludificatus
TTTTATATTCCTCAGTGTTAAATTTGTTGGATAAGCAGGGCATCTATCTAGGAATTTTCTTAGCTCCCATTGAAGCATCTAAGCTCACAGGTTGTTTTTCAAACAATTCTAAGTAATTATTTTGAATAAATTCAAACATTTTAAATCGTCGCGCAATTAATTAAATATGTTTATAAATTGATTTGAATTTCAAATTTATCAAACGTAAATTGCGGGCAATAAAAACCGTAAAAACTGGTAAAAATCGCATAAACGTAAATTCCCGATACGTTTGAATCCTTTTTAAAAAAATCTTTAAATATTTATATTATCTTACAACATATATTGAAGAGATAAAAAAAATATATATTATCACGATTGAAGCAACGCATTCATCTCCATTGTCGAATAGTGTTAATTTGGCAATCGCCACCATTAATTACAGTTAACAGTGTTGAAAATCTAAATCAACACGAGCCAAAAGTAAAAGTGTTAACAATTTTGTTAGCGTCCGATTTTTTTGCGCAAAACAATTTAGCACGTGTAATTGATACCGGCCAGAAACGAGCGAAATGAAACGATTAAGGCCACCAGAATATTTTACACGGAATTCCAAATAATTGCCTTAATTATCTCATTAATTGCACAGTGGTAATTGCGTCTCGTGATGCGAATTTAAACAAACGTTGACAATCTATTAAATAAACGATATGTGTTTGACTTACGGGCTCTCGGTCACTGCTTTCTTGGGTCAGGGCCTCTCTAGATTCATTCTGCAAGTAGTGCGTGATGCGTTATCATCAAGATATTGAATCAGATGCATTTAATTGCAGCAACATTTTATTATAAATACCTTTGAACTGTCATTATGAGAGAGCTGCTCGTCTCCAGAGCCCTCGTCGCCGTATAAATCCGCTCCCGGGAGCACATCCGGGAACACCGTCGTCGCTGATGGCCTCGATAGAGATCTTCCTACACTAGTTGATGAAGCTACGCTAACTATTGTTAAATCCGTGGACGTTTCTGTATGCTGCGTGAGATCGCTTACAGTGGGCTATAAAATAAATCAATCATAAATCACATTGAACACAATAAATTAATTAATATTTAATAATAATAGCTTACCCTAAGTAATAATAGTAATGTATATGTTATTGACCACCATCTTCGCCACCTGGAATATAAAAAAAAAAATTGTTCAATCAGTTAAAGCCATATACAGCGAAACGTATAATTATACTGTTCGAGTTAAAAGTAAAAGCAAAGGTTTGTTTATGGGGAAGTGAGCGACCTTTCGACCTCTAGCTCTTAACCCGATGAACGTGATGATAGCTTAAAAGTGAAACTTGAACGCGCTCAATTCAATAATTAAATATTAAAAATAATATTCATGCATTGTCTATTTACGCGGGTCATTATGCCATGTACCGAAAACAATTCTCAGATAATAATTTTGCGACAAATTATGGCGATAAGAACTATATGGCGATTGCCACACAAATAATAAAAAAAAAGTATACAATGCAAAATTTATGATACTATTTGACTGACCTGAATTGGACAATAGTTAGTTTTAATCCAGAAGGACAACCGAGTCATATTTCGTAATCGTTAATTAAAATTTAAGAATTATTGTTATTTATATAATAATGACAATAATTAATCTCATAGGTCTGTGATATAAAATAAATGGAGATTATTTTATTATCTAGTGGTTTTTTTATATATTGAGTCGTAGTATAAAAAAAATGTTGTTTGTTTATAAATACAAAGAATAATTTTACTCATCAAAGTATGTACTCATATTGTCAATATACTTTTGAAATTTTAGCGTTATTTGGTATAAAAATTAAAAATCAAGAGTCAGTAAAATCTAAGAAGGACAGTTTCACAATATTTTCGGAATTAAATCGTTTTCCTATTAAAAAGTGGTTAAAATTTTGGAAGATGTATTAATCACTGTGGATAAGATCTGTTGAGTATAGTAGATTATGGAGAACATTCAACTCTATCTCATGTATTTTTGCCATTGTCATCTGTGCGGTGTGTGGTCTAACATTGCCGTACAATAGAATTGTAGTCGATCGGTTGACTAATATAGGTTGTTATTCTACGGATTTTTTGAAGAGCCAGGTTTCATGAAATTACCTATCATCAGCTTTTTTATTTTTATAGAGCTTTGGGTTGTATTTTAGTGGCTTGTTCTTGTCCAACCGTTGTGTTGAACGTTTACGATTATCGTATTTGTTCTATCACTCATCACACGTTACAATTTGATTAGAAAATTAATATTTTTGTGAGACGAGAGCTTTTGAGATAAATCTTAATCGATCCTTAAATTTAATTAATTTAACCAAACCTATTTAATAACATCAAGTGCGTAGTAATATTAAAGCATAATAAACCATTATTGTGCCGAGCTATTTGTAATGCTGTGTTTCCACGTAATAACTCATATTTAATAATTGTACGTTTTTCCGACTTTTCCAACTTAGAACAAAAATGATATAAAAATACTTTTAAATTTTTTTAAAACTCAATATTACTTAGATAGAGTAAATATGTGTAACATTTTTCAGACAAAAATAATAAATGTCAAAATATGATGATATGTGAAAGTTAATTATATGTCTCACTACAAATCTAGAAAAATTTGAAATTAAGTATATTTATTTCAAAAAGTATTCTTATTACAAAAAAACGTCATAATTAAATAGTTATTAGCTTTTACGACGTAAAAGATAAGATCCATGAAAGAATAATGTTTGAAATAGCATAACGATTTAATCAAATTAACAATAAAAAGGTAATGAATAAAATGGAAACTATAACATTGATATTTTTTATGATAAACATGAAGAACTAACTACACATGCAGTACAAATTGCGTAAATTTTTCTAATATCCTTAATTATTGAAAATTATGCTAATGTCTAGTCGAAATATTTTTTGAATAGAACTCAAGATGCTTAAACAATCTAAATATATGAGGATAATTCGCTACTAGCTACAAACTTTCATAATTAGTTAGTAAGATTAATGATGATAAGATTTATATATGATTTTTCTATAGTTTAATATTCAATTCTAATCGACGTTACTTTTACGATTATTTTTTTACCCTTAAATTCTGCGCTCTTTAATAGATGAAATCAAATCTTTAGAATGTGAAAAGTAAGAGATATATTCTACCAAAATTCTAGTATTTTCTATAATTAAAAATTGAGAATATCAGACTCTGCACTAAACATTTTTTTGTCTTTTTGGATATCCCCCTGTTGTTCCAAATTTTTGATAGCTTTGACATCGCATTTTTAGCCATCCCCATTCGCCTTCTTATCTCCGGTTTACAATTTACGTTACTCGTTGGTAGCGATCCGAGATAAAGAAATTCTTTAACCCTCTCCAGATCTGGGAGATTAACAGATCTGGATAGACAACTGTACAAGGTTGGAAACTTTAGAATTGTTCCAGATTGGGAAAAATACACAAAATTATCGAGAAAAGTCAAAGTTCAGTAAATTGTCTACGTCCAAAAATGGAGAAGGCAAGAGAAAAAATATATAAACAAATATTTGTTTGATGAAGATGAATGTATTTATTATTTATTTTTTAGTCAGTGAACTATTGGTAAAAATTTGACACAAATCTACATATTCATTTTATTCTAACTCTATTATTTTTAATATAAATTACGCATTTATTATAAATTACATACTCCTGTGATGTTTTTGAGGTACCCATGTCTTCTACAATGTAATACTCCGAATCAAAAGGAGATGGAAATCAGCACAATGGGGCTGAGAGCAGTGTTCAGGGGTGGGTCCAACTCACGATCGTTTTGTACTCAGGTACGGAACAAGACCGCAATACAATTCCGATCGTTACAATCGAACAAAGCCGATGATTGCCGTTACCGGCGTACACACACAGCTGCTAATGGTAGACGGGCGTAAGTGCATCCTGACCATTAATCCGCTTAGCCCGTTTCGATATTCTCACGCGAAAACCGCACTCGAGCCATTTTCAATCAGTCAGATGCGCACAAAGATTCAAATTGTTGTGCGCATCAATTGAATGCCTGAACATCCCCGAGTCACGTACAATGAGCCAGAAATAAAATCGTGCGAGTTGCCACGGTAAATACCATTATAAAATGTACGTGTGGAGAGATTTAATCCAGGGCTGGGCAATTTTTGCGACGAGTCGTTGATGGGCATTTTTGCAGAAAATTTCTCTTTCAAATCTACGATTTTTTAAAAATGAAATTATGGTCTATAATCTATATAATAGTTATATAGACCATAATATAAAAGTTCTTTAAATCAATCAATACTTCTTTCAACATTTGTCTCTTATTTATATTAAATTTAAAGAATATTTTCTTTTCATATAACCCTCGTTACCCTAACAACGTTTAAGTTACTCGCATTATATTTTTTTACAAACTTATTAAAAGAGATATTCATTGGAAAAATGAATACGAAACATCTACAGTGTTTAATCTGATATTCGATATTTAAATTAAATAAAAAAAATGGTTTAAGTTGTTTGCTACAGAATCTTTTGGGCCAATACAGCCCACAAATCTGAATTATTTTTTTTTTGAGTCGTGAAGCGATTACATATTATTATACAATTATTATTATTTATTTTTATTTATTTTTTTATATATGATATTAATCCACTTTCCCTCATTTCTGAGGATCGTGACCATGTGCATGATTCCCTTATGGAGGACCATGGAAATGGTTTTCATGGGAATATATAGTGCAGTGGTTTCCCGTTGCCTTCTGCACCGCAGTCATTTTTTTTATGTGAAGAGCGCTGCTGCCCGCTTTTTTGATAATTATTTTTTGTGAAATGAAGGTCGTCAGCCTTCATCCCACCCCTCTGTTGACCAGCGTCACTCAGAAGTATTCAGAATGGTCACCCATCTGAATACTATCTGCGCTTATTGGCAATTAACTTTAACAATCATAATTTGATTCTAATTACCTCCAAGCTATGACGGGTACAAATCTGAACACCAAAAAAAACATTTGTCCGATTTTTTGGTGTTAATAATAAAATATCAACATCTCAACTAACTTACGTATCAATATTTTCATTATTGAAATATGATAATATTTTATTTTAGAACTTTAGAGGCTTTTTTGAAATTTTGCAACCATCGACATTTTATGAAAATAAAATTTAGACTATAGATATGTCAACATTTATTAGCTTATTAAAAATTAAAACGAACCATTAAAAAATGGAAAATATCTTTAATACAAAAGAAAAGTTTTAATCAATATATTTCAACTTAGTATCCTAAATTACATTATTAAAATCATAAACAGCTTAGGTATATATTTACTTATTTAATTAATTCTATTACTTGTTCCGTTAAAACTGTTTACTCTGTTAATAATTAATAAAATCTATGCTAATTAGTTTCCACAAAAAATTAGGCTAAACAATAGTAAAAAAGCAAAACACAAACATTTGTTTTATTTAATTTACTAATTTAAATTGCTTCTGTCTAAGCTGGTTCTTGTTTTTGTACAAAACCATAGCGAAGAATAAATTACTAAACATTTTATAACGATCGTTTTTATATATACACTATAAAAAAACTTATTTAACTTTAATTATAAATCTATTTTACTGTTTTTCTTCTTTTCTTAAACTCGATAACTGTGGAACATAACAATTATCCCTACCAACAAACTAATGTTAATTAAATTCGTATCTTCTTATTATATTAAGTTATTTTCAGCTCAAATATTTTTTAATAAAATTATAACAATTTAATAATTCCCTCGAATAAAACTATATGCGTAATAAAAACATTTATTTTGATCTAAATATATCTAATAGAGCCCATAGTTGTTTTTTAAATCCTTAGACATTCCCATTTGACCCTTTGATCACGAGCTACCGACCTCCTGCTATATAACCATCGATTCTGATCCCGGGCTCGTTACATTAGTTAAATTATGAGCTATACGTGAGAACAACTCTGGACCATTACTTCAGCTGCAGATCCCGGCGGTTATCCCGTAACAGCGATGGGAGCCCTCGTGACCATTCAGGCTCGTTATTGATAATGAAAATCTTCGTGATACTAATGGCTTTTGTCTATTACAGTTTAATGCTGAAATATGAAGTTAACGCCATATCAGAAACTCATAAACGAAATAATAATAGACCACATCATTAAAACCGAATTGTAATTTTACAGATTAATGTAAGTATTGTCTGTGTTTTTATATACTAAATTTAAAAAAAAATATGTACTTTGCATTGGTACTTGATCTCTAATTGAGGCGTTTAAATTTAATGGTCGTGCAGATATATTTAAAAATGAATTATTTTGAATAATTGGATTGCATAGTTATAAAAACAAATATAAATTATGCATTTAATGCAATAATATAAAATGTTTGTATAAATTTACATAATGTGGTATAAAATTATATTGCATACGATTTTTAAAGAAATCATATTTTCGAGATCGAGACTTGTAAGTGTAAAATATGCTTTATTTTTACTTAATTTTTTTTTATCGCATTTTTCTATTAACTGTTTCACTGACAAGATAAATTAAGTCTAAGACAGGAAGATAAACATAATGTGTATAGTTTACTTACGTATTGTTTTTAACACTATCCACTTTTATTCGAGTCTACGAGTTACTATCATTATATTTATTGGGAAAATGAATATGAAATGAAATGTTTGATTTGATATCCGATTAAAAGAAAAAAAAATGGTTTAAGCTGTTTGCTAAAAAAATCTTTTAGGCCAATGTGTCTGGCCCATGGAGTGAAAAAGATTAAGGCAATCGAATTTATTGTGTTCGATATAATGGTATTATAATTAAGTCTACAGTTTACAGTATTCATTAAAACCCGTATAAATAACAATATTAGGATTATTATAACTATGAAAAATATGCAATAAAATGGGTAATAAACATAAAGCTCCTTTATTACATGCAGAAGTGAGATGGCTATTCTCCATTTGCACTCCATTTGCACTCCAAAGGTTTTTCCAAAATAATGTGTACCAGCTCCAAGCTATTTCTAGAGAAATTTCTAAAAAAAAGACAATTTTGTAGCGGTTTTTTTAAAAGTCGATTTATTTTACATTTTACAATTTAAAATGGATGTTTCCATCCTCCAAAAAAATAATTTCCTCCGCCATTTCAGAGTTTTTCTCATAAAACAATACGACGTCGCATATTGGTCAGCTGTGGTCTACCTCTAATCTAAGCATTGTTTATGCACTATTCTTATACAGGCCTTCTATTAAGTCCGGGTTGGCTTAGTAGGTTGAGAGATCTTCTGACTCTCCTTCCTTAAATGATTGGAATGATGATGGCACCCTGTACTGTGCATCAAGCGTTAAGCAATACGTTTATCCTCTGCCAAAAAAATAAATAAATATTGCACTTCTAATATTTTTTTCCTACATTCCATGAAACTACTGAATGGGTTAAACAAAGAAAAATATTTATTATCTCTTCTAGGACATATAACTGACTCATCAGGAAAGAAAACATATCTGAAATGCTAAACTACTATATGTAAAATAATTTAAGAAAAACTGTCCCACACGTTGTGGACAGTGGAGCTGCTGGTAAGAAATAGCTGTCCATAACGTGTGGACAGTGGAGTATGAAGAGTTAAAGCACTAATAAGACTTTAACACAAAATAATTATTTAATAAATCCTTCGTGGTTAGTAAATTTTGCATATCTTGCAGATATTTTTATAAAAAGTTTTACAATATTTATTACAAGAGATTGGATCTTTTAATAATTAAAATACAATTGTATGTTTCATAATTGGCTATCTAATAATTTTGGTTGTTTTCTTAAATGATTGTTTGAATGAATAAAATTTTAAAATGGATAAAGAAGTTTAGAAATCATTTTTAACACATTCAAAACAACTCCATGAAAACACCTCGTTTGTTATATTTTCTGAAATCCAGTAAAAACGATTCCTGAAATCCATTTTCCGTGTCAACTAAAAAGACATTAGTCAAATCATTATTCAAATCGCTAATTTGCATCCGATATCAGGAAGTTTGAGAAGTCATTAAGGGCTTTGTTTATTCATATGATATGTTTTAAAAATAAATAAATATTAATTATAATAAGTGATAAAATTTTCCGAAGTGTTTCATTGCGAAAAAGTTCGCA
This sequence comes from Philopotamus ludificatus, assembly GCA_022495035.1. Lineage (NCBI taxonomy): Eukaryota > Metazoa > Arthropoda > Insecta > Trichoptera > Philopotamidae > Philopotamus > Philopotamus ludificatus. The sequence goes on from JAGXCT010034535.1 coordinate 8,177, forward strand.
TAAATAATTATCATAGTTGACTTGAGATATTTCAATAATGTGACAGGAATATATCAGTTCCAGTGAAATGAATAAGATGGAATAAGTTTGCCTCAAGTGATAAAAAATACGTTAAAAGTCCATTTTCTATGCAAAAACATCTTGCGTTAATTCAATAGCAGCATTTGATATGACGTCAATTTGTGTAAAATATATGCATTAAAATAATAAAGAAAAGCAAGAAAAGGATTATGGAATGGGCAATCACAGCGTTGCCCATTGATTACATTGATTTACAAAGACGGGGCATCTCCATTACGGCAACGAGACGCCAATTTGTCGAGATGATGATGATGATGATGGTGATTGTCGACTTTGAATTGTCAAAAATGTCCGTGACACATGTCGGATGGACACTGCAATTTTCGACAGTTCCCGGACAAAGAGCGAAGCATCATTGTAACGGTTTGCAGACGCCGACGATTGTCGTACCATGCAACCGATTCACCATGTGAGAGACACAGTAAATACGACAACACGACTAATTCACTTTCGAACCGTGTTGAAGAGCAACGAGTCTACGATCATTCACCCAGCATTATCGCAACAGTCATCTACTTCAGCTGCTATCGCTGATTTCGCTGAAAACGATCGTATTAAGAATGCACGTGATGGGCATAGTTTCAGCTGATAATAAATATCAATGCCATATTGATACGATAATATTTTACACGCAAATTGCAACGTTGTTCAGGGAAAATAATTATTTAATAAATAAAAAAAATAAAACTAATTATATGCATTATGTTTAAATATTATAATAATATATTTTGTGTGTAAATATTTTTTTTTATTATATATAACATTGACAACCACTGCTTTGAAGAGGCATTAGTTCGGAACATGACGCCGTTAGAAGAAACCAAGTCACAGAAGTCTGACTGCAACCACCTGCACTTTTTGTTCACGCAATTTTGAATAAAGAAATGCAACAGTGGTTTTTATCGACATTGCGCGAATTAGCATTAAAAATAAATCAATAAAATGTTATTGATGTCAATTGAAATTCATACATCAAAAAATAAAACGATTTACAGGCTGCTGAAAAAACAATAGGTTTTGATACCTATTTATAATATGATGTCAATGAATTACTTAAGGATAATGCCTTGAACAAATGTCTTCGAAGAACTAAATACGATACTGAAGAGAAAGAAAACCCCGTCCCTCTCACTGCAAATGTAATTCGCGAAGATCTTTAACTTTACAATGTACTAGAAAATTATTTTCAATGATCCAGATTTTGAAAGAGCTTTCAAATATCATCATGAGTTGAAAAACTGTGTTATGAACTCATGAAATAAACATGAAAAAATTTAAATCCTCAAAGATTAAGCATTGATTACATTGCAGAATGTAAGATGAAGTTAATGCTAATTCTGTTTGTAAAGAAACATGTAAAAATTGTTAAAAGTCGTTAAATTAAATTAATAAAGAGTATCTAAAACAATATATGCATTTTCAGTACATTTTTAGTCATTGGTTCAGTTTTATAAAATCATAGAACCAATCCATCATTTTTCTATGGGAGTCAATTAATTTTTATACAATTTTATTATATGCGGTTTTCTGTCGAACAATAAAAATAAACCTAGGTGTACAGTAGACTATTTTTTTACTTTCTACACTTTCGTGTAGAAAGAATATTTCGCTATATTCTTTCTTAAAATGTTTGAGCTTAATATTTTAATTCGGCAATAAATTAATTTGTTTAAAAATAGTTACAGGCGGTCCTCAACTTTCGCACAATTCACTTTTTTGCACATTTAAAAAAATCAACTTTTTAAAGATTTTTTAATCATGGATGATTAACATCAAAACGATGTCCCTCTGAGGTTTTCAATTATTCAAACCAATGCTCTTAGTTTGCATGAAGATTAAAAGAAGATTCTAAGACGGTGATTCAAGCAATTAATGATCGATTCGACAAATTTTAAATGAAGTATTCTTTACATCAGTGTTGTCCAACAGAAATCGTTAGTGGGCCGCATAAAAAAAGTATTAAAAACAATTTATTAATTAATGTCGTATGTAATTCAACCTAAAAATTTAGAGCTAAATGATATACAATTATTTTAAGTCATTATTTGTTTTCAATTTATTATTTTGTGTTTCGTACCTATTTAAACATTTATTTATTCAGTTTTGCAAGTGTATTTCACCCTTTTGCAAATGAAATTCATCCTTTTGCAACTGAAATTAATCTTTTTGCAAATGAAATTAGCCCCTTTTGCAAATGAAATTAATATTTGTAGAAGGCTGAAAACTCCAATAGGGCCGCATGCGGTACGTTGTGCCGAGTGCGAGTGAAAAGTGCTATTGACACGTGCGGCGAGACATCGCCATCATTTACGCGTCATATTGTTTAAATTATAAAGCATATTATGAATAGCTGTTTTTAACTTAGAATAATCCATTTTTTAATAGATGTCAAGATATTTATGAACAATTCATCAATATCTTGACTTGAAATGCTTGGGAACACTGAGAAACCCTTTCAGACGACGCAATTGTTTTTGAACTGCCGTGACGGATGCTTTAAAATTGAAACCAATGTTAGTTTATCAAGCAGAAACTCCCAGAGCGTAGAATATAAATAATAAAGAAATGCTTCCAGTCGTTTGAAAATCAATTAAAAATGCTGGGTATTTAATATTTTTCTTTGTATTACTTTACTTGTGAACATTCATGATTCGCACACATGTCCAAGAACCAATTATGTGCGAAAGTCGAAGACCATCTGTATATTATTTAAAATAAATTTATTGTCATATGAGTAGTAGTTAAGACTTGGTTTTCACGCTGGGTTCAGTCTTGGTTTTACATTTATTTTATTTAATAATTAATAAGCATATTTGTAAAATGCAACAATAAATCATAAAATAGGGAAAATCTTCAGAAATCCGAAACCATCGACGTATCATCATTTTATCACCCTTTACTGCGTCAATAAAATTCGATGGTATCGGCAAGTTTACGGCCACGCGATGGACGCCGTGTTGTGGTGTTCCAGCCATTGACCACTGACCGTCTTACCACATACGGAATAAATTATGTGAAAAAATATACACTTTTGTTTTCGTTCTTAAATATACGAAAGTGGAAACCTTCATCGCGATTGGATCGGCCGATTCCAATAACTAGGTCAAGAAAAATATTCAGCTTTTTACCATATCATAATTGGTAATTGAAAGCCGCCGGATTATGCAACGGTGGAGGAACGCCGATATTCATTGTTGCTAATTACCGCTTGTAATGTTTAAAAAACATTAACAATACATGAGTCGATAAGATCGCGTATGCAAACACGGAATCGATTCTCACAACGAATTAACCAAAAATTAAAAATATTACTGCGAATCATAATGAGATGGTTAACCAACAATAGGCGCGGTCGTTGCATGGTTCGGTATACATGTATCGCTAGTAAATAGAGCATATAGTTATCTAACAAAAAAATAATTGTATAATAATAAATTTATGTATAATTAATGTTATAATCTCATTTAAAATGTATAACAATTCAATATATGCCGCGAATAAGGTGGTAACTAACATTTAATAATTAAAAATAGTTTCTCTTAACTCAATAATTTTTGATTTTTAAATAAAGTGTGTGTATAATACGTTTTGATTTGAAAAACTGAATAAAAAAAACTGTTAATCCAAAATATAAAATGTTAGGTGTAGTAAAAAATCTTGTATTTTCAAAGGGTAGTTTTAGAAACAGTTGTTTTTAGTCCTTTGATGAGTCAAGACGTGTTATTTTATTGTGTGCTTGTGAGACACATCTCGGCCTGTGTTCAATACAAAAAAAAATTACTCGACCCAATGGTCGAATTTGTTCCTTCAGAAGACCATTTGATAAACTGCATACTCTTTCAGTTTCACTCCAATAAAAGCGCAACTATCGCTACAAGAAATATTTGCAACATTTATGGAGACGTATTAGATGTCTGAAAATGTCAACGTCGGTACAGAAAATTCAAATCCGAAAATTTTGACCTAAAAGATGAGCCTCGAAGTGGACGATCCTGTACAGTAAATAAAGCAGTTATAAAATCAGAAATTGAAAAAAACCATCAAATAACTGTCAAATGTAACCGGCACAAAGTGGTCCAATCACTCAGAAGTGTCTGAAAAAATGGGAAAGATTCGAAAAGAAGGAATTTTAGGTGAATTTCTTTCTCCTCCATGAAAATGCGCGTCCCCATGTCGCAGATTTGACTCTGAAAAAAATGGATGACTTGGGTTTTGACGGCTCTACTGCATCCTGCTTACTACCATTTGTTTTGTTCTATGAAACACTTCTTTAAAAATAAATCATTTCAAACAGAAAGTGAAGTGAAATCGGCCATTTCTGAGTTTTTTTTAATTCCAAGTCATCAGAATTTTTCAAGAAAGGTTTTTTAGATTTGGAAAATAGATGACAGAAAATTATGTAATGTAATGGAATTATTTTTTGTAAAAATGTAATAAAATTTGATCATCTTATTTGCGGCACGTATTCAATTATTACTGAATTACTTATACCCTAAATGTTCTGAAGCATTTTTTTTTCAATGCAAACGTACGATATATCAAAATTATCAAAAATATTATTTAATGTTTTTTTGTATTAAATATATTCTTTATTCGCAAAAAACAATTAACTGATTTCAGAGACGATTACGTTATACTGAAGATTCTTATTTTTTTAGTGAGATATTAATTATATGTATAATCGAACCTTATTTATTTTATTATTCTATTACAAGTTAATTAAAAGAGAGTTCATTTTGTTATTCTGAATAATTATCATCATAATTTTTTTTAATAAATTTATAAATATGATTTTGTGATATCATATATAGCCTCGTCTTAAAGTTGAACTTTATTAACAGAGTTAAGAGAAGTTATCAAAGATGATTAAATTAATTTAAATAACGATACAAACTCCTTAATTTTCATAAATGACCACAGATGAAAATTATAATTTAGCTTATTCTCTATTCAATAATATTATGGCATTTAAATAATATATTTAAAATATCTCTACCAAATATATATTTAAAAATGAACGTCCGATTAATTATAGGTATAATATAAACACGAAAATTTTAAGATGATGCATACAGATTTCTATAATATTTAAATAATTCATATATATTGTATATTTCTATGGCTAATAATTTCTGGAATATATTATTTTAATATGTACAATTTTCGCATACGTTGATCTTATTTATGTTCAGCCCATAATATAACCGAAGAAGAGTTTTAACTTGATTTATTGCATACATTAGCCCTTAGATAAATTGATACAATCAAAAAGAAAATCACAAGAGATTTTCGTATCATTCACATTACCATTTATGGTAAATATTAATAATAATAGAATAATAAAATGTGCGTATAATAGCGTATAATAAAAACAATAATTCATTTTCATAGTTAAAATATTCTCAGGAAAATACGTGTGTGAATTATTCCAGATAATAAACAACGGTAATAAATTCAACAACAGTAAAGTCTCAAATTTTTAAGCACGAGTATTTTAGAAAAAATCATTGATCATTTAGAGAAAATATAGATTGGAAAATTTTCTTTTGATTTGAATTTATAAAAGAATCTTTTATTTTTTGAAAACTAGGGAGTTGCCACAGAATGTTTTTTTTTACTAATGTATTTCATTAATGAAACTATATTGTTGAACTGATTATCTTAAAAACGTTTGTAAATATGATGACTTAATTAAATTCTGGAAATAAATAAACCGATCCTGCTTCCATGGAAAATTCTACAACACATTAAAAAAGACTTTTAAGATTAAATCGAGTCAGATAAGTAAAATAAAATATACTGGCGAATTCTAAAATTGTAAGACTTCAAAAATTATAGTATTCTATAGATATATGAGTATAGTATGTACTTGAATTACGCGATTTCGGACTTACACGATATTGTTTTATTAAATTTAGCTGCGGATGGTTTATCTGCATTTATTTACATAAAATATTGTATTAATGTATGATGAAACTGGTTTATATTGAAATAATGCCAGATTTATCATACATATCCTAACAAGAAAATACTTTTTCCAAAGATATACTAAAACTTTTACTTGGCGGAAACCCTAAGACCCTTAAAAATATTTCTAAAATAAATCTGCAAGAGCATTGACGACACAATATTTTTAAGACTGGTTACGTCATATTTTTTTTCAAGACATAGAAAAATATTGTATTAAAAGTAATGTCTATTTATGATTTTATTATTAGTTGACAATGCAAGCTTGGAAAGTATAAAATATTTATAAATCAAAAGTAATGTATAGAATAAGCTCAACCCCCAAATGATTGAGGATAGTATTGATAGTACACAAACTAAAGAAGTTGAGGTGACTATTAGAGATCTTGTAAAAGGACCAAAGAACTAAATTTAAATTAACAGCCATTCAACCATCGACGTGTTGATCGAACTTGAGGGCGAAAGATTTGAAGATATTTTTTCAGAAGAAGATAAATTAAATGAACAACCGAAGCGATTTGAAACTATGAAGATGGACGATTATTTAAATATGATGCGGAATGACTTAAGCTAGTCTCAAGGAGCAAGATCCTGATGAGAAGTAGTGAATAATGGTATTGCTTGCTATACCATCATTTGCGAAGAATAGAAAAGGGCTACAATACAAATAAAACTTAACTGATACTTTAAATAGATTATATGTAGATCTATTTTACTTTTATCTATGCATTCAAACTAAAATAAATTTTAATATAAACTTACTCTGCATGGATTCGATGTGATTTTTTTGTGACTCTTTAGGGATTTTTCTAAACGAATGAAAATCATATATGGTATTTTAATATGATATAATAATATAGTTCGACCACATCGAAGTGGTTTGAATTTTCCTGCCGAAAAGTGTTCGGAAAAAAGTGACTCCCTATCGACTCCATTCCACTCCAATTAATCTGATCCAACTTGCATAATGCATCATCCGCCCATATTGTTCCACGCCCGTTCATCATAAGCGCCAGTGGCGTACGCAATCAAATCGTTCACTTGGAAAAGTGTTCGAAATTGCAACACTGCATAGCTTGGCTTTACATGAATGATACGAGCATACAATAGCAGATCGAACAGAGATACGGCCATTTGCGAAAAACGCGATGTCTCAACAACGAGACTCGCAAATTGGCGCGAAATTGAATCGATCTCGAGATGAAAAAAAATAAAACACGATGACCTTGAATTGGCGAGCATCAATTTTAAATCCAAAAACAGTACTGCAAATTTACGCGTTTGGTTTAACAGTTCCTTACGCGAAATAATGGGTTTTCACGGATTGGCGGTTTCACTCGTAATTTTTAACAATAAATCACGTGAGGAAATTCTAGAGACGTTGCGAGAAAACTCTTATTACGTGTGTGTGTGTGTGTGATTGTTTTTTTGCCAAAATCCCGCTATAACGACAATAAAATTATATTTAATAAATATATCGTGAAAATTGCGTGCGTTACTGTTGTGCGTTTTGTTAAACTCGTGAAATTACTCACAATAAATTATTGAATCGAATTTTTTCACTCGAAATATTTTCACACGTAACTGTCATAGTTTTGAACAGTATTTGAAAAATTTAAATTGAAAAAAAATGTAATTGTAATAAACTTTAAATCCATTGTATTATTTTATTTTATGACCTCGTAAAACATTAAAATATATTTTATTAAATTATATAACATATGTGAATAAAATTTCAGTCAATAATCTAAGTGGCTTTTAAAATAATGTAGTGTGATCAAAATATAATTAAAATACACTATAAGAATTATAGTAAAATGCCTGAATTTTGGGAAATGAATAATGGCTGTTTATACATTTTAAAGTTTTATTTGCATTATATATATTAAATATATTTTCGGCAATGAATAATCATATTGTAACATGTTTTTAATTTATTATAAATAATCTATATTTCCATTCTACGAGTATTAATACGTTCGTTTAAAGCTTTTAAGATTTTAATTAAATCAAAAAGTTTTTTAATATCCCTGATATAACTGAAAGATTTAAGTTAAGGATTTTTTAAAACTATATCTTGAAGTAATAAAATTAAAAAACATAGTCATATTTATATTAATCGAGGTCGTAATATCTTGCACCATATACGCTTTAATCCGCACAATTATAATATATTCAGATAATATCTTACCTCAATGTCTTATGATGCACTACACTACACATTTCAGGAAAGTTCCTCATTTTAATAAATAATTATTATTGAAGTATTATTTTTTTAAAAATCCAATTCGATTCCACAATTTCGATAATCAACACAAAAGAACACGACGAAAATTCATAATAACCAAACTATTGATGATTATTTGTATTATTCTTCATTTAACAAACATCGTTCTAAGTGAATCGATCGATCACAGTGGTGGTTGTAATTGCTAGCACAGCTCACTAGATATGGACCCGATGGACCTTGCCAAGTTCAAACGCGATTCCCGCGCTTTCCTCAGCTCGGAGTCGATGAGCGGCAAGAGCTGCTCGCTCGGCTGAGGTCCGACCTCAAGTGTACATCCGAACGCCTCCGTGCATTATTATAAAACCTCGCAATTGTGGCGAAAATCTGTACTAGTGAATCTGTAGTGAGGTGAGCGAGTGCAGCGCTTTCCGAGGCGACGCAAAAAATGCCGACATTTTTCCGGTTGAACGAACTGCCAGCAGAAAAGGCACGCGGCAAAGCTGCCCCGTCTAACGACCAATTAATTATTCAAAAAAACGTTTTTTTTCGGGTATTTTGATACTAATTTTAGACGCTTGTACTTGTATTTTTAGATGCGAGCATTTTAATTATTGCCATCCTTAATAAACGGCCATTAACGTAATGCTGATAGTGAAAATGAGTCCGATGAACTTTCGCTATAAACACTTAAATTGATTTCAAATGGTGGTATAATAAAGCGATTATGTTTGTTAACCCATTCCACTCTGTCCTCTTTTAGTC
>JAGXCT010034535.1:18313-47767 GCA_022495035.1 Philopotamus ludificatus
TACCTCTTGCAGAGGAATTGGAAGAGTCTTACTGACAAGGGCATACCTGTGAATCATGCAGTGGATTTCCTTTACTTGAGGAGCTAGTTATTTTACTTTTTTCTAAAAGCTAGATTTTGACCCAAGCATAGATGGTGCACCATCCGTACAAACCCCTCAAACGTTTTCCCACTTCAACCCTCCAGTCACAAAAAACGCATTTATCTTCTCCATAATGTCTTCACTTTCTGTAGTACTTTCAAGTCCACTACAAATAGGAACTCTTCTTTGATATCACCTGAATGAACATATTTCACGAAGACAAGCAACTGAGCACACGAGCTTACGTCAGTTGATTCATCAACTTGGAAAGAAAACAATGGTGAAACCTTGATTTCATTAAAAATCTGCTCCTTAACGTCTAGGGTCATGTCTGATATACGCCGCTGAATATTATTATTAGAGATATTCGTTTCATCTTTACTTCACTAGAATCCCCAAGAACTAATTTTCTAGCATACCTAGATTACACTTATTTTAATTTTAAAAATATATATGCAAATCTTCAAACTCCAAGAGACCATTAAAAATAAAAATTGCAATTTACTGAATACATTTTTTGTTGACTGTATAATTTGGCGACCCCCCCAAAAGACCCACAGGTTGGGAACCTATGCTCTAGAATCATAAGCATCCATATAAATCGACCAGTGCTTTGGAAAAGGTGTCCGACGAGAACTGTGAACTCAGGGAATTCTTTATAACACTGGTAGTCAAAATAAATAAATAAATAAATAAGCGTCCATATAAATCCGCTACTGGCATAGAAAAATATTGTTAGCTAATAGTTTTATCTAATATTTAAGATATTATAGAGTATCCATAGATTAAGAATCCCATAATAACCTATTCAGGTACTAACTTTGCTCAGTCGGGGATCAAACTAATGGTATGCTACCTACAAGCCATGTCACAGTATTTCTTATAACATGAAGTGTTATCGTCGAAACGAAAAATCGCTTTACAGTTATTTTCATACGAAGAATATCACGAAGCGATTTATCGCTTCACGCGTACAAATTCTTAAGCAATAAACTCGAATAGTGATGTGATGCGTATCGTAAAAGGATGATGAGAAAAACTTCAAGGGTTATATCCTACAGCATAAATAGCAATTTCTAAAATACATCCATCATTCGATTTGTGCAGTAGATGGGTTCTGAAAAATATCGCAAAAACCCCGAAATATAACACAAACAAAAATAGATAATAGTTTGCGGAAAATACAAACAATCATCGGTGGCACATCCATTATTTACGATCAGTATTACCGAAATATTATGTAATAAAAATAGATTTTTATGTATTTTAATCTTGATATAATTAAATTTATGCAGGTTAGAAATGTCTGAAAATATTTTATTGAGAATATTGTAAGATACATGTACGTAGAATGTTTCATGACACATTGTTTAGACATGATATACATGTAATATGGTTCATGTCACGAACAGAAAAATTCAAAAGATTATTCAGGCATTTTTCAATTCTATTTCAGCGATGCCTTCAACATCCGCCCGTACACCCAATTTTATACAGGGGGATTGAAAGAACTGAAGTATTATCCGATGTGCCGTGTCATAAACGATACGTTTTAATATCGAAATCAGAACGAAACACCATTGTGAATAGCGACAATGGTGTTTGAATTAAAACAAATGGTGTAACGGCCAGAAGCGACGGCGCCGTTAGAGGATTAGAATTTGGCCCTGGTTTCCGTGAAACGAAAGAGCGAAACTTTAACAGAATGGAAGTCGGGGACTTGAGATAATTACCATATGTCTGTGTTAAGATGACTTTTAGCAGTGAAAAGGTTTACATTACGACAATTAGAAAGTTTCGCCCGTGCGGGCCTTACGACTTTGAAGAATTTAGATGGAATCGCAGAAAAGCCGACGAGGATGGCGGAGGGGAAAATGAGACTAGGCAAGAACGACGCCTATTGTCTCTGCGACGCCGCCAACAGTTTCGAATGAATAAAATTATGATAAGTGTGATTTGATAAAGACTCGAGTGTGAATAATTCGAACCTCTATTTTAATACCTGAGTTTTGAATATCAAATGTGTGCAGATTATTGACGTTTGCTTACTATGATTAAGCAACATTCAATGCGGGTAATACTTGGATGATTATTAACCCTTTCAGTGTGGGGCGCATGACGTACATGCGCATACAAATCGTGTCCAGGGTGCGGCCGCATGTCGTACATGCGCGAGATTCTTTAAAACTTTAACTTGTCGTTAAATGTAAACTAGACCGAGTTAAGTGATGGTGTTTGTTTTAAAAATCAGCTAATAAACACAGCTATTAATAAATATACAACATATCACAAGCAATTTATAAGAACCATGTAATATGTAAATATGAATAGTAACGATTCAAATCGCGCGTAGTGTCTCATTCAAATCTCCGCAGTAGTATCGGTGACGTATTTTGGCTCAGGATTTTCCACATACATTATGTTCTACAGACACGTGTACGGATGTAATGGCATAAGAAAATTGCATTTCGCTTTTTTGATTATGATTCGCATCCCCATTTTTTTCTCACTTAATCTCTGTTTGAGCAATTGATATTTTGTTCGATTTATTATTACGAAAATATAGAGAATCGAATTATTTTTTTTAGTTGAGATGAAAGAACATATCCCAATCAACATGTTTGCATAAATCTCTTATAGAAAAATGGTCTAATATAGCGGTAAACGGTGAATACAAATTTACCTCGCACAAAAAAATAATTTGGTCCAAAACGGCGCCGCACTCAAATGCAGAATCGTGTTTAGACCCGCCGCATTGAAAGGGTTAAGAATCGTATAGTATAATCGAATTATTATAGTATTAGTAAATACAAATGTAGATTAATTAGCTGAATATTTGAAAGCTAGCATGAAATCTCCATCAATATCTTGACTTATTTTTTTAAAAGGAATATTCTAAGAATAAAAATGGTTATTTATGATACGCTTAATATTTTCTATAACGTTTCTTGTAAATCGCTTTTTCTACAAAATTATAATATTTTTAAGGTCAATTTAAATATTTCGTAAATCTATAATACATTTGTGTATAACTTTCGTTTGAAATAATTTCGTTCACATCCGGTACGATGTGCCGTGCGAACAGGGGCGCGTCGTCCATATGGCCAGATTGTGCGGCGCACACGGGCGCTATAAGATTAGATGTGCCGAAAGGTGCCAATAGGGGAAATTTGGAAAATATTAAATACAGTCAACCCTTCTATAACGTTTCCTGTAAATCGTTGTTTTCTACAGAATTCTAATATTTTTAAGGTCAATTTAAATATTTCGTAAATCTATAATACATTGCCGAGCGAAATAAATGTCAATGCTCATTGGTTGACAAGGAATTTTGTAAAAAGCAACGATTTAGAGGAAACGCTATAGGAGGGTTGACTGTATTACGCCACTGAATTGCATAAAATCGATCCAAACATGACTCCAAATTTACGATGCTTGTCATTGCTTGGATTTATGTGCAAATCTATGCTCATATATTACTCAGGACATAAAAATGGCCACCAATTTATTTTTTACTATTTATTTTAACATAAATAATAATGAAAATGGGTCACAATTATTTGACTTTATATTGAGCCTTTCACGGACGTTGTCTACATACCCTCAAATTAATTTTAATTTGCCACAGACCTCCTCAGCTGCCACAAGAACCTCTGGCGCTCCGCAGGCACCCAGGTGTCACCCAAAATGTCTTGGCGTGTCACGGGTTAGCCATCACCGAATAAATAAAATATAATATGTCTATGAACTATTTTACAATTTAAACAGTGAAAATCATTTCATAAATAACATATAATATTCTTAAAATGTAAACTAAAATTCTTATGAATATATAAATATACTTTGACAGTCGAATGTGGTCCGTGGGCCGCAGTTTGCCCAGGTCTGATTCAAGAGAAATTGCTCGGTGAATTTGATAATAATATTTGTAAAAGAATAATTTCTCTGATAATATCGTGAAAATTTCAAGAAAATGTCTATCCAAAAAATTCAAACAATATTTAAAATAAATCTAATATATTTTGTAGCTTTTATACGGATTTTATCATTAATTAAAATAATAAACAACACGCCAAAGCGTCAATTGCATAAAAAAGACAATTATAATTACATTTTTTTTTGCTGGTCGTTAATTAAAGCGTTACGACCTCGACCGTCATTCAAATTACGCGCATTTATCCAACGGGCAAAAATCTATCAAACGTCAAGCGATCATACACGTCCCGGTGAAATATTCAAATACATATTTTACACGGGATATTTTTACACTATCTCGACAATGTGTAACGTAAGTTTATCTCGTCGGATTATTTAGCGTCTAAATTTAGCACAAATTGCCTAATTACGACAAAATACTCCATCGTCCGTCTAAAATACGACACCATACGATAATAATAAACGACGGTATTTTCGTCGTTTAGGCCTATAGCCCGAAATAGAACCCAAAGGTCAAATTATATGTGGCGAAATATAAATAAACCATTGTGAAAATGATAAAAAAATATGCATGTAATATTTTTGTTGTTGCTAATTAAAATCAGAATATTATCGTGTTCCAGAAACTGTGCTAGATTGAAATGTTTGACAAGCCGACGCCACCGGAGCAACAATAACAACGACAATCAAAAACGATGTTAATCTTTGTTGGCAACCGTAGAAATTGGACGAAGAATTGGAACGGTTCATGTCGAGCGATTTAGTGAAGCGTCAAAGGGAACTGGAGCCCTCTAGCCATGTAAACCTCTCAGATTCAGCGATTATTGATTTCGTTTTAAAGATGATTGAGGCTGGGACCCTCGGCTTGTGTGTAAACACAGTGGATGATGACAGGATCTGGTGTGTAGTTATTTAAAAATAATTTAATGCCACGTGTCGATCGTATCTGGCGGCTTGGCCCACAAAGCGAATTCATTGAATCATTTAAAAATAATTTCCAAGTTGTAAAACGAAACATATTGAGGTCCATTGTGCAGATGATTAATGTTTCGCACATGTGCCGAACGGCGTACCGCGATAATGCGTGCGGTTTTTCAGAATAATTTCAAAGAGATGTAATAATTGAGTGTGCGAAATGCTGAAGTATTTATGAATATCGCGTATCGCAAATAAAATATAAATTTCGCTTAATGAAACGGTCTACAAATATCTGAATTTATTTTATTATCGCGATTTACAAGTCATGCAAAGCATTAAGTCTCAGTTGTAAAAGACTCATAAATCCAAATACGCGCAATATAATAAATTTACGACTTAATATTGGAAGTAATAAAAAATATTCGTAATGTTGTTCATTAATAAAAAATACAACGATATATCGCATTTCGGCATATAATGGGTTGAGAGATGATCGACGGCTTCTGGATTCTCAAAATATAAATACACCCATCCATCTATTGGCGGAGATTAAGGAAATCGCGTAAAAAATACAGTCAACCCTCATATAGCGTACATTTCTATAGCGTTTGCGGCGGTTTTTTGTATAGCGTTCATTTTACAAAACGCATTTTAAATATGTACGTGCACTTATTTTTCAGTGAAAATATTTTTCAGTAGCTGTTTGCCTCTTTACTTTGCTAGGCGTCTTCTGTTATTTTTTTGATGAATCCCTGTCAAAAAACGTTCCAGGGATATTCATCACAATAGAGGAAGAACATATTTTTCTACTTGTATTGTCGTGGAACAAATTATGATCAAGTAAATCGATGCATACCATTTTTAAGGCATTAGGTATTTATGTGTTAAGGGGGTTTTCAATCATTTTATTTTATAAAAAAAACTATTTAATTATTTAAATATTATCTAAGAACTAATAATATAATAAGGCATCTAAAATAATTATTCCCGTAAACATCGATTTCTTTGATTTGTAATTTAACACTCTGTGGTTTGAATTTTTTTTTTATCTTTTCAAATTCTGAAAGAAAATAATGAAATTATTTACGTTTTTCTTTTATTTCTTAGCCACGTTGTCTAATGAAGCCACAAATAAACTGAAAAGAAAACGTATTTCGCTAGCACAAAAAGCACAAATGTTGGAACACATAAAATGCAGAGAAAAAGTTAATATTGATAAAAGATTACAATTGTTTAAAGATATTTTGTTCAATACGATCGTTCAAAAGTGCGATTAGCTAAATTAAAAAAAAAATAGAAATATTTAGAACATATAGAACATATGAAAGAATATATAGAACGTAATATTAGATGACTCTGACAGTAATTAAATGCATAATTAACCAAATGTTCACCATTTTTTTTCATTCTTCAATTATTGTTTGATTTAATATATTTTTATTTTATATTAATATGTATCCTAAATAAAACTTAGTTCCGAAGAGGTTTTATAATTTATATTTACCATTTTATTATTTATTCATCATATGCTAAAGCATTTTAAAAAAATAACTAAAAAAAAGTGTCCCTTTGGACTCCCCTGGTACATCTGTTGCGAATGAAAAAAACTGGAAGAAATATGCTAAGTTAATACCCCCTCGTGACTATAGGCACAAGCTATTGTTATCCGACTTATCACGTGCAAGGTCATTGAAAATATAAAAAAAACCTATCCCCAAATTTTGTATGGGTGCGTAAATTTCTATAGCGTTTTTTCTATAACGTGGTCCCTATCTTAACGCTATAGAAGGGTTGACTGTAATTAAAATTATCTACACCACGTTGTACAGCATGCAAGGATTTAAAAAAACGAGATTATAACGTTTAGAGATGAAGAAACAGGTGATATATATATATTTTAGGGGGAGTAGTAGAACCAACGATTTTTAAAAAAAGCTTGAATAAGTTTCTCTTTATTGGAGATAGTATCGTTAGATCCTTTCTCTTTAAGCTAATAGCCAAAATAAAACCAACTAAGTGTAATACAGTGAAACCCCGATTTTACGTGCCAGGAGTTAACGTTTTCTCGCTATTTTCGTTCAATTTTTACAGTCCCATTTTATTTTAGTACATTTAGTACCCGCCTTTACGTTTTTATTTCCCGCAATTTACGTTTGAAATATAAAAAGTTCACTTTAATTTTTAAACATCATTAAATAAATGCGCGACGTTTTTAAATGTTAGCAAGCAGAAATCGTTTGTCAGCTCGCGGTCTAGCAATATGTCAGTCAATAGTCCTCTAATTCAAGATAAGGTCCTGCAAATTGCGTCTCGATTAAATATCGAAGAATTTACTATATGCATTCGCCTTTAAGGGTAAAAATTAGCATGGATGGAAAATAAGTTAAATATATTTACTAATCATCTACACAAATTCAGATGAAAATGAGAAGTTTCCCCCGCTAGTAATTGGAAAAGTACGAAAACCTCGGTGCTTCAAAAATTTCAATTCATTACCGACAAAATAAGCTGAAAATAAAAAAGCATGGATGACTTAAATTTTTTTTGAAAAAAGACTTTTAAGCTTATTTATTTATTTATTTTATTTTAAAACAATGCGTGATTGGCATTACAGAATAACCCAGGTCGCCAATCACGCATAAAAACATAAAATAGTCAGAAAACAAAATACATAATTTAAGATATAAAATAAATAAATAAAATAAAAAAGTAAAAAATATTGAAATAAAGAAAATAATGTGTAAATAAAGATAAAAAGTACTATATGCGTTAAAAAAGGAAAAAAAATAAAACTGTCATTAGTTGGTCCGTTATATGAAATTATAAAATCTCTTACATAAAAAGTATCAATCGAAATAGCGATATTTGACTTCAAATAAATCCATATCTGGCCAAGTGGTTAAGTAGAGTGATAGCTCTGGTTACCGGAGAGTCCTTGAGAGCACCTGTCTTCGCATTTGGCGGAAGAAAAAGCACACGCGAACGAGCTCGATGGTAGTTATATGCTGAAATGGGAGCTAAGAAAAGAAAAATTATCTTATTCCTAGATATATGCCCTAATCACCCAACAAATTTAACACAGGAATATAAAATTAGCATTTTCCCTTCGTTAATTAGCGTTAATTAAAATAAGCGTAAAAAAGTACGCGTAAATCGGTATATTTAAAAGGTAATTTTAATATGTTCTTAACCTAGGCGTTGGGGTATATTTGGGACTATGTCCCAAACTTTTTGTTTTTGTCTTAAAGTTTAAAGAATAAATATATATAATCATTTGACCTTTATTGTCCGCAATTGCGAAAAAATAATAAAAACAACAATATTGTTTTTCGTTAGCATTTGAGCGATGTTTTTTATTGCTCCGTACCGGATACGAGCAAGAAAAAACATAGCGCATGTGCAAGTGCGAGAGAGAAAAAATATCGTGCTGTGCCAGGGTAGAAACCTATTCGGTAGCGAGCCTCAGTCGCGCTTTGTGCGCACGTCACCTTTACAAAGCATTAATTAGTAGAAAAAAATAAAATTAGATCAATATATATCATGAATAATTTATCAATTCATGACTTGAAATTTTTGCGGTCTATTTTCATACAAAATAGACCGCATCGGCCAGCGGCGTTGGTTTCGAGCCGTCGTGAAGGATCGTTTAGAAGAATTTATTATCGTATCTCGATTTACACTGTTTCTAAAATACAAAAAAGTAACCAATCCCCTCATTTGTATATTTGTAAGTCTCGATTTACAAGTTCCTATCTACCACGTGAATCGAAGGATGATATTAAATAATATTCTATAACCATAGCACTTTTAGTTTGATCAGATCTTAGATGTTACTCCGAAGGGGGTCTATCAGAGACTCCAGGCATTTCAAGTCAAGTTATTGATGAATTCTTCATCAATATCTTGATTTTTTTTAAAAATGGATTATTCTAAGAATAAAAATAGTAATCATTTTTTTAACTAATCAATATATTGCGGAAATGACACGCATTTGGCTCATCGTACCGGATGCGAGCGAGAAAAAACAACAGCAGCGAATATTGTTGTTTTTTAGACAAATTTGGGTCGATTGAAGGCTTGGGGTCCTCGATAAACCCCATCGATACGACTAGGTTAAGGATACGAAATTAATATTGATATATAGCATAAAAATTAATATTCCGCATATTTTTTTAAACCTTAGAATAGCATTCGGAAAATTTTCATAATTAAAGGCTCATCGTAATGAATAAATTCATTTTACGTCTAAATGTTTATATTTGTATTTGAACATATACGCCGTATAAAAAAAGAATTTGTTGCATACTACAGCGTATTAATAATTTATCTCGCCAAATAATTGGTATACATTGTGCGAAATATGTTTATATATATATATATTATTTTTAATATTATGAATGAAATATATTCGGTAGTCGATAGATAGCACACCGATGGAAATGTGCCGAGTCGCGTCAGCCCATTGAATAAACGAAAATATTTACCGACTCCATGAATCACACATCTCGTTGCAGCAGAACACACGAATCACGTGCAAGACTTTAAATCACGCAATTTTACGATACTCGCCGACAACCAATTTTCTTCAAAGAAAACTATCAATCATTGCACAAACGGGTATACATGTAGTGTGTCGGCGTTATAAGGTGGCGCGCGTAAAAGACCGACGCACGCCAATCCCGGCCGAGACATAAAACAGTCGAATAGATCAATGTCGGAACCGGGATGCTCCCAAACAAACCAGGCCAGAGCGCGGCCCATAATTCTTGGCCCAAATGAATTGCCCGGGTTATTGGCAATTTCAATTATTTGATTAATCGGCGACGAGAGCAATCGGATCGGACGAAAATTTTGGATTTGGGTTTATTGATGGCGGCAAATCAAACAGAAGGATTGGTCCACGGATCCAGATGCGGACGCAATCCCCGTTTCATATCTGTACTTTTAAATAATACTGCATTGCTGATGGTAGACCGTCGAAGAAGCAATAACAAAATATTTTGTTACATGGAGGTAACAAAAAGATCGCCGATCCAACATGTTGATACGATCGCGGAGAGGATATGTGATTTTTTCTTCAACATCCGACAAGTCATTCAATGTCAGATCAGAAAGAAAAATAATTTTATTAGATGATGCAACGACTGCCTTTGATCAACAAATTTTATTTGAATCAAGATTAAAATGAACAAAAAAACAACAAATTCTAGAGAATATGACATCATTGTATTTTTGTAGCATGAGTAATGTTTTTTGCGAACCCTAAGCAAACGAATGCGTTTATTTTATTAAGGTATTAATAAATCAACAAGATAAAAAAGCAGTAATAGCTCGTAAAAATCGCTGAAGTTAAAATGACGAGCTAACACTTCAACCGCAGTTGTCACGCCGGTGTGACAAAATTCAATACATTTTTACGTTGCCTTAGTCTCTGTATTAGCCAGGCATGGCCTTTGCGGCTTCCTAGGTTTACGCGATAGATACGTTCCACGAAAAACCGCGCGAAAAGAATAGGTATTCGTGAATAAAATATGGTACGAAATATAGGAATACATTAAAAAAAACGTAAAATCATGATATTTGCATATAGAAATAACGTCATATTTTTGTAGAACATTATTACCTCTAATAACGGCCATAATGCGATCATTTATTGTTGTGTTTTTAACACTTTAACGGGTATTGTCACACCGGCTTGACAATTCCTCACTCATTGCATTCGCTAGCGTCACGCGCTTTGTGTAAAAGTTATTTGGATATAAATGTATTTATTGGATTTAGGGGGATAGGTTAATAACTATCCTTATTTTTCTTTTTACGATACTAAACAGATACGTCACGGTGACTCGAAACCGAAGGTGGTCTATTTATAATGGAAAATATACCCCAAGCATTTCAAGTAAATATCTTGACTTTTTAAAAAAATATGAATTATTCAAATAAAAATAGTTTTTCATGATTTAGTAGATATTTTTAATTTTTCTATTATTCAATATGACGCGTATTTGACACGCACACTCGGTGATGTCCCGCCGCAGACTGGGGACACGCCGTCAAATTCTCGCGGCACGTGTCATCATTTAAATTTCACTTATTTTTGATAAATGATATAACATATATCTAATTTTTAATGTACGTTTTTAACACGGTGGCATCGGACACGTAGATGACGTACAAAAAGAAGCCGTGTAAAGTATTTATTTAAGAAAATATGTTGATTTAAACTCAATAAATACATTTATTGGAATAACGATGTAAAAAATTAACCTAGACGGCCTAATAGCTTCAAGTATAAATCATTACGTTGGTCAACATACTGTCGCCAAGAGCGCTCTCCGCCATCTGGCTTATTAGATCCAACCGAAAAACATCTTTTATAAAAAAAAATGATTATGATAATTATGTTATTGTGAAAAGTATATAAAAAGGATTGAGTGCGTACTAGTTTTACACGACTAGAGATTAACTTAGCCGTGCCGATGGGGTCTATGAGGGACCCCAAGTTTTATATTTTTCGCAAATATTTTAATTGAGTTTAAGTGACTAATTCACAATCCCGACCAAATTATGGTATATATTATAAATAACTATTTTTATTCGTAGAAAAATCCATTTTTAAAACAAATGTCAAGGTATTGTCGTTTGGGGTTTATTTTCATACAAAATATACCCCAACGGCTAGAGCCATTGGTTTCGAGCCGCTGTGACGGATTGGTTAATATACCACATGTCCCATTTTTTTTGTATTTGTCTAAAAAGTCTAAAGAATAAATATTATATATAATCAATGACCTTTATTGTCTGCAATTGTGAAAAAAAATAAAAACAACAATATGGGTTTATATTCGCTCCGTATCGGATGCGAGCGAGAAAAAACATCATGCGCAAGTGCAAGTGCGAATGAAACCGCACACGTGTCTCAGTGTATCGCGAGCTCTGCGGCGCGTGCGGCTCAGTTGCGGCAGGCCGCCGCCGTGTGCGCACGTCATTTACGCGTCGCATTAATTAGTAGAAAAATTCAAAATTTGGTCAATATTTTGGATTTTTCTACTAAAATTCAAGATTTTAATGAAGAATTTATAAATATTTTGACGTGAAATGCTTGGGGTCTATTTTCATACAATTATTTCATACTAAATAGACCCCATCGGCTGGCGCCGTTGGCTTCGAGCCCCCGTGACGGATAGGATAAAAGACATTTATATTTTTTTTTTACAAAAAACCATCCAATGAAATATCTATTAAAACTTTTTGCGCTTTTTCTTATAGCAGAAAGAAAGTCAATCAGATCAAATCACCACATGTAGTTTTTTACTTATTAAATTTTTAATTAATTATTTGTAAAAAACTACGTATTAAAGTATTTTTTTAAACATTTCTTTTTATCGGACTAAGCATTATGTATATCAGTAGTCGTGATTACTATGTGTTGGTTTTTATAGCCTTATTTTTTTTATCGGTTTTTAATCGGTTTGTCAATTTATTAGAAGAAAAAATCTTTGAATAAAAAAAATAGTTATGACGAATTGTCAATTAACTGAATAAAAAAAAATCTTAAACGGATTGTCATAGGATATCCTTCTCCCCTTTATTTACAAGTGACGCCACTGACTTTGTGACCCATGGGTTAGTATTAAAAAAAAAAAATATTAAACAAAATTTTCTGAAAGGTTCGCCATCACTGGTCCAATTTCTCTTTGACATCTTCGACAACATTTTTGCAATAATCTTTGAAATAAAAACCGAGGTTTCAGAATTGCTTTCAAAATTTAGAGATATTTTCCTAAAAAAACATGAAATATATAATCATATTTATTAAAAAGTATCTAGATAAAAACATATCGCATTTGGTTTGTAAATATTTGTAAAAATAAATATATTTTACTTAAACAAATATGATTCATATTTTAAGATTGGATCTATAAAGTAACCAGCTATAAAATAATTAGTTTTTTTTAATCGCATCATCTACCACAGTGCCAAAACATATATTTTTAATTAATTGCGATCAATTTCGATAGAAAGATTTCAATCACGATCAAAAAAAAAAAAATCTACGAGACAAACACTGCAATCAAAATAATCTATACAATGACTGATGTAAATATTGAGAGTTTATTTTCTTTATGGCATCACATGAGAACTTCTAGAAAACGTATAAACATATTATATAAAAAAATTATGGCGTCATAAAAAAACGTAAAAAACATGTATTTTTTGAGATAATATGGCAAAATTTATGATTTTTTTAGAGCATAATTCATTTGAGCACAGATGAATGTGTTCCATATATTAACACAACCTGTCTGACTCATGGCCACGGTGACCACACGTTCAAACCACAATTTGTATATATTCATGCATAATCCGCTATTGATTTATAATCAATTGATAAATGTTATACGGTGATAAAATATGGATAAGATAATGTATCAGCTGATAAATGTGTATGCTGTAAAATGCGCTATTGGAATCTAATTAGAAAATATAATGCGATTATGTTCGCATAGTAATTGTATAACTGTGGTGTCCCGTTTGCGATAAAACTCATGGCCACAGCACAGATATAGAGAAGAGTGTCGGCTTTAGCTGATACTTTAGTGCCGGCTCGTGTGGGTGCGCCGAGCGCCGTGTGCGCGGAATTTTGACAGATAAAAGTTAGGTTATGTTTAGTGTATTCGTATCAAACGTCAAATAAATCTATCGGAGTGCATCAATTGTTTGTTGTGACCGTGTCAAGTGACGTTCTGCATGCGAAAGCTCAAATGTAATTCATAAAATAGGAGCGAACCACGAATTGTATGCGGAGGATGCAAAGGTAACGCTGACATATGCGGCGGTGGATTTGAATGGTTTTTTTCCATCGCGCACTTGGCCATAACACGATTTTTGTACATTTTTTTTTGTAAAACGCCCACCGCACATACGCATAATTAAATATACATTTTATTTATATTTATCGCCACAATGTGTATTGGAACGCACATCCGGTGCACACAATGCGTTTATCTATTGTTTAGATAATATTATATTCGCACATGCGTTTGACAGTTTGTGCATATCGTGCGAGGCGGCCCGAAAAACCGGCTATTCCGAATAAAACGCCCGTTTAATTATCATTAACTCACTTGGCACGCATGGCCGCGATTACAATACGCTAGGATTATTTTTTATTGTCATTTTAAAAATAGTCTCATTGCGAGTAGGACGCCGCTTTTTGTTGGCAGATAAATATGTCAGCGGTATATCGACACGATAAAACGGAAATAAATCACATAGCCGGTTTTGCAGTTAACCGCTGAGATATGCGGCGCGAAACAAACGCTGTTACGGCCAAAAGCGATCGATTAAAAACAACTCCTGTTTACCGGCTGTTTATTTTTCTTCAAATGAATGGATTTTTTTTTCACGTCGCGTTACATAATTATATTTTTCGCAATTATGATTACGTCCATCTGTATTTTGAGCGAAATTTTTCATTTAATAAATAAATGATAAGGCGCAAAGTGTGCTCACTCGACGTTATTTATCAGATACATAATTTCAGACGGCCTTTGTCTGAAATTTCGGGCAGAGTGTGCAAACAATATATGTGGCACACAACAATCCGCGGATATTCACAATCTTAATATCTCAATAATGGAGTTTCATTTGCATATAAGATGCCTAAGGGAACTAAGGGATGCTAAGGCAGGAAAATGCCACCAGAGATATGTGGACCACATCCCCCATGGTAGACCCCTTATTCCAGTAATTAAATCTACATAGTTATTTCTCATGGCTTGCTCTCTTGGCATATTCTTGCACAGTGCCTCGGGCACGATGGAAATTTTAATAAAATAAATAAATCAAATTCAGTATTTGGAAAACACGTTAAAAAACAATTTAACAATTAACCCTTAAAACTCGTAAGTCGACATATAGTCGACATCATGATTTCGTCTCTCAACTCGAACGTCGACAATACGTCGACATAATTTGTCGTCCTTGTTTACTGACCACAAATTGATTTAAATGTTTTTTTTTACGATATTTATCACCCTGATACTTCCAACTTCATACACTGATCGAATTTCACATTATTTTTGGGCATTTAACATCGTAAAATGCAATTTAAATATCTGGGTTGATTTTGTCCACCTGGCCGTATTGCGTGGTTTTATGTTCACCTAGCGCGCTGATTCAAACGAACATAAGCAAGCACAGATCCTCAATCGACTAGCAATTACTGCTAATAAGGTAAGTGTAAGCCCTGAAATACAATATATATTTTGAATTATTTTAAGCAATTTTTTTGAATATAATATTATCTGTCTGCATTGAAATATGTACATTTACATCTGCATTGGGCTGTGTTCTGCAAGCATTTTACGATAAATTAATGAGCGAGATAGCATTATATTGTGGCGGCCATTATATATGAACACTACTAAATTCAGCGATTCATAACAATCGATTCGCGTACAATTGTTTTTTAACAAATTATGTGAAACTTAATGTAATATTTGAATAATTAGGTGTACTAGATAAAATATCATTTGTTTGTACAGATATCACAATCAGAAAGATATTGAAAAAATATAATAAAAAATCGAAATTATATTTTTTACATTGTTTAGAAATACATATCCACAATATTTAGATAAACAAAATTGTAGACAGAGACTAACCGGTATATCAATAGAGTTATCAAATTTTACAATTATCACCAAGATCAATTTGGAGAACTTGGAAACCTGTGAGTTTGATGAAATGCTTGGCATTTATTGGGTGTCATTTTAAATGTCAGGGTTAGTTTCTAATAGAAAATATACAAATATATTGGGTCTAACGGTTAATCCTAAAGATACCATTTTTTTCAAGTATTTTTAAAACGAGATAGATTTTCAAATTTTCTGGATGCTTCATCTAAATGAAAATACGTCAAGCCTAGAACAGAATTGAAGTCAACAGTTTCATAACTATATTGATTTAAAAGTTATTGTATGTTGCTGAGAAAGGGAATCATAAGTATGGGCAGAGTCCGTCGTAAAAGTTTAAGGGGAAAATTAAGCTTCATCACATTTTAATAAAAACAAACCTACAAAATGGGAATAGGGTTTTGTGTGTTGGCTAGTAGTTCAACCAATGGTTTATATACTCCATTTTACCGTACTATGACAGCATTACAACCGAACATCTTGTACGACCTGATCTTCCTGTGACCGCTAGAATCGTTCTACATTTATATGGATCAACTAATAACTTGCCGAATTCTGAAGGATACCATGTATACTGTGACAGTTACTATTTAAGTTTGCCTCTGGCAAAAGAACTTTTAGGAATGAAGTGCTATTTCACGGGCACAATAATAAAATAGATTTTTTTTGCGGGTATCATTAAAATATCTAAATTTACCATTAAATGAAGGTAATAGCTTTGTAGATCTAGCAGAGAATAATGATATTCTCATTGGCGGGATAAAGAATTGTAAAATTATTACTACTTTCTACACATCGAAAGTCCAGAGTAGTGTCTCGGAGGGAATTTTTATGACGGAACAACAATTAGAAATTTCGAAACCAAATGTGATATTAAAATATATACAGAACACGTGCGAGGAGTCGATCAGGTAGATCATTTCGCATCCTATTATGGTTTTACGGAAATCTTTAAAATGGTGAAGAAACTGTTTTAGGGTTTGGAAATATCTTTATTTAACATATATATTATATAAGGCAAAACAAATAAAAAATCAATAGAAGCACTCAAAATTTGTTTCTACCTTAGTTATGCAAATTATCGGAGATTTTAGAGAAGGCTCTTCAACTAAGACCATCAACATTGGACACAGAAGAACGTCTAAATAAAAAACCTCATTTCATTTTTAATAAGGGTAAACATAAAGACTGTTTGGCTTGTTCAAAAAGAAATGTGAAAGGTGGAAGACACGAAACGCGATTTTATTGTGATACGTGTACTAGAAGGTTAAGTCTTCATCGAAGAAATTGTTTTAAAAGATATCCTACCATGAAAATTATAAATTGTGAAGTTTAATCAGAACGGTTATTTTCCAATATTTAAATTCATTTTCTTCCGCCATATATTTACTTAAGTTGTATATATATACAATTTACACAAAATATAATGTAATGTTAAAAGTTATAATTTATATAAAATATTCTCAAAATTACATTATTTATTTTGTCTGACAAATTAAACAATATATTTTATGTTATTTTGTATTATTAAAAATAATAAATACATACTTTTATTTGTTTATTGATTAATTTAAATCCACGTTTAAAACGTTTTTTTTTTTTCAATGTGTTCAACCCCTGACATTACAATCGAATTGGATCTGTTACATGTCTTTAATACACTTACGCTAATGGCAACTCAAAATGTATTGTTTTCAATTGTAATTTTTCGAATATATCGTCACTATATTGTTGCATATTTTTGAAGATCGTAAGTAATAATTCAGGTTATACTGTTATTATAAAAAGATAGTGTCTATAGTGATGTCTAATACGTTTCCAAAGGACTTTTACATGTTACGGTAAAATTTCAGCAGTTATGTTAGAACCTTCTAAAATATTTTACATGGTAGTTTACTTACTAAAAATGATATATTTAGTCAATTTATGATATTCTTTATAATTATTCATATTGGTTTTGGAAAAATATTAAAAGAAAATGTGTTTTTTCTAAAATCAATTTTCGGAATTATATTTTGAAGAAATCTTGAAATAAAATACGAGTTGGCGCTACCCCATTTGGAAAAAAAATACGAGTTTTAAGTTAAAAATAAATTCACATTCCATATGATATTAAAAACCGTGTAAAATTGTATTAGTTTAATTATCACAATTTTGTTGTTCTTGTGTTAATGCATTTGTTCTTGACGTATCTTGACATTGGTAGCCATATTTGATAGCATTGCTTTGCGATTTTTTTACTTTAGGCAAAAATATGGAGAGAATTATTGACAAAACCCCATCGTTATGAAGCTTCAGCCTTCGTATTCGTCAGACGTGGCTCCCGAAGACTTCTTCCTATCCTCGAAGATGAAAAAAGCAATGATTTGAGGACGTTTTGTCAATATTGACGTGTTATAACAGAATTTAATACATGTATAAAGATTTTTTTAATAAAATAAAGCCCGCGTTTATCTAATTTTAGTAAAACGAAAATAGCTGCTTCGTCCGAAAGGGGTCTCTCAGAGACCCCAAGCATTTCAAGTCAAGTTATTGACGAATTCTTTATCTATATCTTGCCATTTATTGCAAAAATGGAAGATATGCTTTATAATTTGGTCGATTTTTTGGATATTTTAACCAATCAATATGACGGGTAAATGTCGGCGATTTTCGCCGAAGACTAAGCTCTCGTAGCACGCGTCACTCGTACGTTTCACTCGTACGTTTCACTCGTACGTTTCACTCGACTTGGCACATCCTACCAGATGCGAGCGAAAAAAAACATGGCGGCCATGGCAACAGAAGTGAATATTGTTGCTTATATTTTTTTCTGCAATTTGCAGACAATAAAGGACAATGATTATTTATAATATTTATTATTTAGACTTTTTTTTAGACAAATACAAAAAGTTTGTGACATGCAGGATTTATATTTAAAGAGTTTTTCGAGAAAAACTTGGGGTCCCGAATATACCCCATCGGCACGGCTAAAAATATTATTTTTAATAGAAAGTCAGTAACCTTTGAGAGCTTTTTTTCATTAAATAAATATGATTCTTTTTCTAAAATCGACAAATGGTTTTACAAACAAACGATGTGAAGCTGGAATAAGTTATGGTGTTTTCCCTATCATTATGTTCGTTTAGCACGAAACCACTAAGTATATTTATAAAGTTTTAATAGCCTAATTTATGTCATAAACATAACTTGTTAATTTGATAGCCTCTGCTATTATTTGAAAGTTTATTCAGTCAATTACTAAATATATGATAATATCAAAATTTAAGCTAATTTCACACGAATAAATAAAAATGACACATTGATATTATTAGATGCGAATTCGTATATGTATTCTGTTTCAGATCTTTGAGAATGTTTGATTACACACATAGTTTGGAATTAAGTCGAGTAACCCAAGGCTTTTCACAGAATTGTTGCAATATTAATACATTGCTTGAAAATGCCTTGGACCTACCTAGTTTTCCCTAAGGTATTGAACGACCTTACTTACACACATGATAATATTGTAATTCCATATGCATAACGAATGAAACACGACACATTAAGCAATGGCTGTAACTTGTTACATTAATAAATTGTATTTAATAATTCTTGCAATTATTAATAATTTTTATTTCTTCGACTAATAACGAACGTTGATATTTTGTGAAAAGGGACTCGCAGATATGCTCTTTAAACCATTTTAATAAATATTTCTGATGGAGAATCTCGCTGGATGTACCATAAACGAAATTACTTTACTTCTGGAAAGTCGATTGTGTATTATCACGATGCAAAATATTTTTCTTGCTCTTATCAGCCCAGTGAATAAAATTAATAGCTCATATATATAATTATTTTTTTAGGTCTTATTTTATCTTAAACAGTTTTTGATGATACTTAATTTAAATAAGCTTCCCTTGACATTAGAATAAAAAATATAAATTTACAGAATTATTCTGATTGTATTTACAGTGCCCAGATCTCTCTTACGCTTAGGATGAAACTGATTTTATCACCCCATGTGACGAATAATTTGTTTTCAAACAACTGCAGCGCAAAAGTATAGTGCTTTGACTAGAGTATCAACAGTCTTGTATATGTTCTGAATCTTTTCAGAGCTTCAGTTGATAATATTTGAACCCAGCTGGTGTTTAATAGCATTGAACATATTTGTATTATTTGGCAGATTTAAATCTAAAAATCTCGGCAGTTTTAGTTTCGTTTATTTTAAGGCCGAATTCTGTCGCTGTCCTTCGTCTTGATCCGAATCTCCTTATTTGTGACCCTCCAGGATCTTCTAGATTCCGCATCTCGCACCGCAACTGCTACGTTGGAGTACATTTCCCCTGGATCATTGTACATTAGAAGAGCTTCTCCAGGTCATGGATTCTTCTAGCGAGAAAAGGAATTCTTTTGAGATATATAGTAGAGAGTCTGTCATTCTTTTCGCTCCCCATTTCTTTTAGGATAGAGATGTGCTTTTAGAAGTCCATGATTTTCTCAGTAGGCGTCGCACAACACCACATTTTAAAAGCTTTTAATCCTGGAGAATACCAGACTCAGACGGGACTTTATTTGGATTTTTGGTTATTCCAATTTCTTCAAACTTCGCATTCTAAAATTGTAACTATTTTAAAGGTTTCGGATATTTTGAAAAGCTTTAAATTTAATTTATGTGTAATCATTGACTATATAACATTCTAAAAGTATGCCCTATTGTACCAAGACAATGACGAGATCAGAACATTTAGTATATTTCTTTAATGTAAAGCCTTTTTTATTTAAGTGCTTTACCTTAACGACGATCTACGTGGTTTTTAAGTTCTTAATCAAATGTCTTTGAGCCTTGACAGCCTCTATACTTGTATACCGTATTGGCATTGTCAAGAATATATTTTTTGTACAGTTTCAGCTGCGTTTACTAATTGTTTCGTTGACTTTCCTACGATGTTGCCGACGTAGATTTTTTCCCTCAAGAGGTATTAAGCAGGCTTATCCACTGAGCCCGGGATTTGCATGCATACATTGACATCCATTACTGTTAAATTTACATTGTAAACTGTGTATTATGTTTCAATTTACGAAATCCACCACAGCCGGCGGGGCTATCCCGGTTCGGTTTGCCTTTGTGCTTCAGGAATATTTAGCATCGTCACGTTGGATGCTTCAGATTTATGACACGTAGCCGTTTCCGGGATGTGTATCGCGCACACACAGGCAATTTCTGCAAATGTACGATTTAATATCTCGAGGAGGGGCTCGCCTTTGTTGTCGACAATATCATTTACGTAAAGTCAGCTGGAGGTGTTATCGGGGAATTGGGACAGTGCTTGCAGTTGAGCGTTGCAGCTGAATGTTTACGAGCCCGCACTGAAACTGGATAATTGCGAATCCAACCCTGAAACCCCGAGCGCTTAATTTAAATATGGCGTATGCTGAAAGCGTCGCGATGCGAATTAAAATCAGGGTTCAAAAGGTTTTCAGCGCGCGTTTCTCTATTTTTGGTCGCCTCGATTAATATAACGGGGTTATATTTAGAAACGGCCTTAGAAATAGAACGGAGTGCATCTTTTTCAGGCGTCCATTCTTCGCAGACGCTCTTCAGCCAGTATGCCGGAGCATAAACATTGTATTCGCCGTGTATTTCTGCATATCATAAAACCATGCATCGGGTTATTGATCTCCGCAGACGATTTTCAGTATCTTCGTCAGGTGCACGCAACCGTCGGTTCCAATTTCCACGTCGGAAATAGACGAATGACTCGAAATACGCGTTAACTAATCAGTTTCTCATTAGCTATTTTATTTTTATTGCCGATACATTAAAACGCATAATGTTTCAGCCGTAGCATATTTACACTTCTATGAATAGATCTGTTTTTTTTTCGTAATCTCGACGTGGTTTACAATGCTTCTGGTTCATAATATATAATCGACTGTTGCTCGGCTTTGCTATTATTAGAGATCGTCTCTATCTGGCTTATATTTGCTCATATATACAAACAATCACATGACAATTCGCCATGATCCATGCTGTAATCGACACGACAATGCTCTGAAATAACATCCGTTCAGTATCAATTAAATAATTCAGACGATAGTCACCGATCTCTGCAAAATTTTCTATATATAAACATTAGTATTGCACTTTTACAGACGGTCGGTGTCTGAAATAGACCATTTCAATATATAATTTAAAGTGTATTTCTGCATATTGCATGCGCGGTATGCTAAATTTAATGGCGTTTTAATGGAAAAATGCATTTGGCTTATGCATTTTTTATGATGCCTAACAACCAAGAAAACAATTAATTTTGAAAATATGTTTATTCATACTGACCCGATTCAATAAAGCGTTGTTTTATGACGGTCAATTTTGTACTATTCAACCGTTAAGCTCGAGAAAATAAACTTTGGTTTTCTTAATACCTAAATATTAAGTTGTCTCGTGAGTCTTTGCTTTATTATTATTATGCAGATTAAACGGCTTCTTTGTAAATACATATATATTTTTAAAAGAAGTCGTATCGGAAGTCATCTCTCAAGAAAAAACAATGAAAATAGAAGAACATAAGCTACGATACATTAACGTTATGAGTTTAAATTTGGACCAAATGTGAGATACCAGTTTAAAATATGGTTGAAAGATTCATTAAAATATCTCCAAGGTTTAGTAAATATATATAAACTTACTGCCAAATAATACTGTGGTGGTTATTCCACCACGTGCGAGATAGTAAGTAGCCCACACTTTAATTTTAATATATCCTATAATAATGAGTGACAAAGCGATATATAGCGCCCCAAGTGGCATCATCGTCTTCAACAAAATAATCATCATCGTCACTGCCAAGACGTCCCGCGGGCGGTCAACCCCTGTCTCTTAAGACATTCCCGCGATTCGCTCTGTCGTGAGATATAGTCGCCATCTTGTTGCGCTACACGCGGATGCCGCCATGAAGCTAACCATAATAATATAATGGCTTCAGGCTTCGCCTCAGCATAAACGATACAGCGCTGAGGACTGATACGCTGCCCCAACGACCCTCAGCCGTCCTCTCGTCGGGATCATTGGAGAAGTACTCCTTTGCAGATACTCTTGGTACAAGACCACCACGAGTACCGTCACTATCGGAGATCACCAAGCAGGGAATACCAGGGGCTGCACTATGGAGGACCGTGGACATGGTTTTCATGGGAATATATAGTGCAGTGGTTTCTCATTACCTTCTGCACCACTGTATTTTTTTTTATACTGAAGAACGCTGCTGTCCGCTTTCCAGCTTATAGTTTTGACAATTCATTTTTTGTGAAATGAAGGTCGTCAGCCTTCAGCCTACCCCTCTGTTGACCAACGTCACTCAGAATTCTTTAGAGCTTAGTGAGAGTTAATTCTTCTGTAATATTTAAGCACGTTTATCAAATCTTTACAATACTAATACACAAAAAATTATGATATCAAAATGCGATATAATTTAAAGATTAATTATGAAATCTCTTTCTTTATGCTTTGACAAGGTATCGTCTGTCGTTGACTTATCGCGTTCTGTGGTCTTTCATGTCAATCTTCCATGTTTTTCCTCATCTTCTACATTTGGAGGATCTCTTGTGACATCATTCTCTAGCTGCGCCGTGACTCACTTCCATCTGAAACACATATATCAGCAGATCTGTATGACCCTTTTTGGTTAGAGAAGCAGTGTTTGTTATACTACATCTTAAAAATGGACACAACTCCATAGATCAAGAGCACTGCATTGACTAGTATCATGTATTTGTCATCTATGTATAAATATAATATAACCGATCGGAATGTGATGATAATCCAAGATAACATGCACGTGTATCCATCTGTGGTCAAATACTAGAATGACATTGTGCATGGCATTTTTTTTCTGATGACGAAGTGTGGGTATGGCTATCACGCCAAAAGGCGTGAACGGCTCATAACGCTTGGCTACAAAATCACGCCTTTTGGCGTGAACGGCTTATAAAGTGTAAAGACAAAGAAAAACGTTCCTCACTTCACTGCCTTCCAGAATTTATATAAACCAGTGCCATGGCTTGTAGGTAAAATACATATTTATACGATAATGTATGTTAACCGCGACTGAGCTATTCAGCGAATTCTTTATGACATTGGTCGGGGGTATGTAAGTAGAAGAGACCCATTTATGTAGGTAGTTGGCGGGTTGAAATTAATTAATTTGATGCTATATATCCATCGTTAAATAAATAATATAAATTTCAAACTAACTGAAATAATATTAAAGTTAACCAGGGTAGATTACATATAGTCAAATAAGTAAATAAATATAGAGATGCCCCACCGTATATAGAGTAAATATGCAATAAAGGATACCTTTCCGGGAGACGACGCACTTTATTAGTGCGCTTCTATTTAATATTATGTTAACATTCCGTACTCTGCGAAAGTTATAACGGATGAAGTCTTTAATCCCCGGGTCGGCTCGGCCGATTCCGCCGCTGTATTTTGTCATAAAAGAAGGTGCGGATATCTTCTGAATTTGTCTCTCGTTGTTTCCACCTTTAAATCCATCCGAACCCATAGTGTCCCCACGTTATAGAAATTATATTTTAAGTACTTCTAATATTTTTTTATTTATTTAAAATATTCATATTTAGAACAAGTACTAAAATGAAAATTCCTGTATTTGAATCCAACCAGAATAGGAAGTAGTCCATTTTGAAATAATTTGTATCTTTTTTCTTTATTAATCTTTTGTATTTGTATTGTTTCAGTTGACTGGAGATCATAAGACCAAACATCGTCAAGAGTCTGGTTGTTATACGTTAATTAGTTCTTCGGTTAATTAACGTATATCAAAAATCAAACGACAAGTTAATATCGGAGTGTAGAAAGTGAGCTGCATAGGAATTATCCGACGATTGTCGGTGGAATTCCGTCGGTGAGACTGGTGGTGGAGCTGGTTGTGGTGCGTGCTCGTGTCGAGGAGTTGCAAGACGAGTGCGGTGCGATCCTGTCGGCGGGTGGTGGTGGTGAGATGTGGTGAGAGTTCGGGGGGCCGTGGCGGGGTTCGGGGTGGCGGCGGGAGGCGCGGGCGCTCGCGCCCCCGCCTCTGCCTCTGCCTACCCGCAGCATCAGCATCAGCACCATCAGCCTACGACCAGGCACCACCACCACCACCACCATGTCGTCACCATGCAGACTCACGTGGCCAACACTCCGCTCAACGCAAGTGAGTACACTTCTGATTGTTAACTTCGATCACTTCATTTTATTTTAAATCTACCCCCTTACGCCATTTTTGTTACATCGCGCGTATTCATTTTAAATTTTATTATATGTCATTGGATGCAAAGTTCCGAAACTAACGAACGAATTGTCTCATTGAATATTTTCATCAGCAACGAGACAGTTGGGTTATGACTTTTCACCGGATTATGTGATAAATGAAGATAAACGACGAATGAACTGTCACCGAAACAATAGAGTTGTGCAAGAGTCTATCGCCGGCGTGGTCTATTGTCGTTTGTCATGCCATGTGTCACCTGTGATATCGTATTTTACAAGGAGCCGGGAGTGATGACAATTTTATGATGTTTGTTTTTATAATTAATTTGAGTGTTCGGGCATTGGTCACGGTTGGAACAGCATAATATATCTATATACATTGCTCAATGTGAAGTAGAACCCTGCCAAAATTACGTTGTTATTTAAATTTACAATTCGATGGAATTCGATATTTTATTAGGAATCTAGAATGAATGTGAAAGGTTTCATCTGAACTTATTTCGTCAGCATTAAATGTATTGTTCTACTATAAATTTCAGCAAATGAAACCGATAAATATAATCATTTGATTATATTGGTGTAACTAAATATATTTAGAAGGGGAGGACGTAGTGTTTATTGTTTAAAACGTTTGTTGTTTATTTTTTTCGACTGGTATCACTGAAATGACGTTTATGTGACGGCGCTCTGGCGGCTGCTGGAGAAACTATCCGCCGTTGACGGCCAGTGTGGTCGCCTTCGGGCGACGGGCACGTCGTTTATTCGTTTCCCGACTTGAATACGCATTACAAACTGGTATATTCTATGAATTATAATAGTCCAATGTTTAATATTAACGTCAAAACCCATATCTATCGAATAATGTTAATTTTTGCATGAAAATGGCAATCAAAACAAAACTTTGTTCAAGGTTCACGCAATCCAATTTGTATATACACGTATTGATTGCCTTCTAACCTACAATTGAATTATTTTCCTTTCATTTGACCTTTATGTGGGAGAAAAATTATACATAATCCTTGTAACCTTGATTTTTCTCATAAGATAACTGTAGGCCATTCAATGAATCCGAGGCTAATCATAGATCAGATAGTACAGTCATAATTTTTATATTGAACAATTTTAACGATGACCTCGATATAATAATTTTAGAGTATTACGAATGCATTTTGATTTATTTTGTAATTTGTAAATGGTGATGTAGAGATAACATTATATTTTAAAATATCGACGATGCACTCGAGATATGTATTTAACATTTTTTTTTATCACCGAAAGATTGAGCACGGATTACCTATTTGATATATTACGAGTCCATTCGATGTAAATAGCGTTATTTATTTTATTATAAAATCGTTAGTATCGTAATAAATAATTTTACACGTATACATATACATGTAATAATTTTTACGCATGCAATCGAGCGTTGCGGCGTTGCAATTTATTGCATTCGAATCATATTTTTTCCGATTGTACTAATCATTATTTAGAACTCTTCATGTATCCCTTTGAATCATTAAATAATTAATTTAATGATCGTTAAATGATTAACGACTTTGTTATTCATGTATTAATAATTAATATTATTCGATAATAATGGTTCATAACTCGTTTTTATAATTCCTATATTGGGAAGTAATTATATACAGTTTATCTATTATTATTAAATCAGTTATATCCATTCATTTTTAATTTATTTATCGAAATATTAAGAGCGATTGAAATATGTACGTAGAATATTTATATAATTGTGTAACGTAACGTGATATATTTTCAGTTTTGATACGGTATCGTCACGATGAACATCAAAGCAGCGTTGGCTATCGCCGGCGTCTTCGTCGGATGTTGCTCTAACGTAGTATTCCTCGAGTTATTAGTCAAAGAAGATCCCGGAATTGGAAATTTGCTCACATTTCTACAGTTTGGATTCATCGGATTGTATGGATTTATCGTGACCGCCAAATTCGGAACGGTCCGAAACAAAATACCGATGCGGGATTACTTTACGCTGGTGCTATTCTTCTTTTTGACCAGCGTCTCTAACAACTATGCCTTCGATTTCAACATACCGATGCCGTTGCATATGATCTTCCGCGCTGGATCGCTGATGGCCAATATGGTGATGGGCATCCTGATATTGAAGAAGTCGTATCCTGCTTTGAAATACGTGTCTGTCATTTTGATAACGGCCGGTATTATTATATGCACGGTGCAATCTGGTTCCGAAGTCAAAGCTCACGGATCCGAGAAACGAACGGCAGCCGAAGAAGAGGCGTTGAGACCGATGGACATCGTCTGGTGGGGCGTCGGTATCGGTATACTGACGTTCGCTCTGTTCCTATCGGCTCGTATGGGAATATTTCAAGAAACGTTGTATCAAAAGCGCGGTAAACATCCGTGGGAAGCTTTATTTTATACGCACACGTTACCGCTGCCGCTGTTTCTTTTCATGTGGCCGAATCTGTGGCAGCATTGGTTGATAAGCGGAGAGAGCGCACCGTGGGAGATGTTCTTCGGTTTACCGACGGCTCGCGTTTATCTATTAGCCAACGTCTTGACGCAATACATGTGCATCAGCAGCGTTTACGTCCTTACGACGGAATGCGCTTCTCTGACAGTCACGCTGACCGTCACCCTGCGAAAGTTCGTATCGCTATTATTTTCCATATTATATTTTAGAAATCCGTTCACCGCAGCTCATTGGATAGGCACACTCTCCGTGTTCATCGGCACGATGATATTCACGGAATTATTGCAAAAGATGGTGTATGCGGTAATTCCGGCCAAGTCTCAAAAAGTAAAGACTAAATGAAATTGATATTCAATGTTTATGTGATCTTTAGCGAATAGGACACATTGTTACCTCATCGTTAAGATAATAATGATAAAATAAGTAATTTATGACAGTCGGGGATTTTCGTACGTGTCATCTCGACGTTTGGATTGGGATTTTAATATGTGCAAATACGTGCAAAAGTATAACAATTATGATAATTTTGTCTTATCGCGTACACGATGATATATTTGATGCAAATTAGTTTTACGATGTCATTGTTTAATGTAATTCGCGATATCGCAAAATGCAAACAAGTCCGTAATTCAAATAAAATGATTGCGTTAATACAGGAAACGAATGAAAATGCCTTTTTATTTTCATGGAAATTACGTTGTATGAAATATTCACGGTTACAGCTGCAAATCGGCAGCGTAACGTTTGTAAAAATAATATTTTATATAGGCCGTATGTTTGATTAGACTTAATAGATCAATTACCATTTTTAATATCGAGTAGATAATCCGAGGTATTGTATTTTAAACAAGGTAATGCCGAATTTACTCAATACGATAAAGATTCCTATAAATGCGCTTTTATATAATAGAAATAAGAATAAATCCATCGGTATTGTTATTTATTAATTTGCAATGGTTCGCTATATTACGATCTTAACATCAATTTTACAATATTTAATTTATTGATGTTGATATTATTTGTTACGTTTGATTATTTTGTATAATTGAGATGATCTATGATTATGAATTTTTAATCAATGTCTAATTTTGGCAATAAAAAATCACCTTGACTACACACAATCAGTGCCAATGTTCAATGTGTTATTTTATATTTAAAAAAAAAACTAATTTTTTATTAGTAAATTATTGTGAAGAAAATTTTATGTTTTTTTATTGAATTGACCCAAATTCCCATTCCTTCATCTAATCACAGTAAAAAAAAACATGTTACTGATTATTTTACACTCACAATAATTGTCACATACTGTGTAGTCTACGATATTGTGGTTCTTATCGCCAATGATCTATATGACACGGTGGAATGATTATTTAATATTATTTATTTTTATCAATGTGAATTCTGGATCGTACCGGTTTAAATGCGTTCTATTCATATTATATTTTAATTTATATCAATGTTATATATTAAATATATTAAAGATGCTTTGATATTATTGAAATATATTCTGTAATCAAAGTGACTCTCCAAAAATGAGTAAAAATATGTATTATTCTCAGTTGAAACACAGGAAGGAAGAAGACGGTTTAGTACCGTCCAATGTTTCTGTTTGTTTTTAACCTAGCCGTGGCTATTTGTGACCCCCAGGTTTTTAATTTTTCTCGAATTACTCTTTTAATATAAATCGTAAATGTCCCAAACTTTTTGTATTTGTCTAAAATACTGTAAAGAATAAATATAAATAATCATTGATCTTTATTAGAAAATTAGATCGATATTTTGCATTTTATTACTTATATATATCAAGAAAAACTATTTTTATTCATAGAATAAACCATTTTTTATTAAATGTCTATTTATATACATTAATTTCATACAAAATATACCCCATCGGCTAGGTGCGTTAGTTTTGAGCCGTCGTGATGATCGGTTAAAATCTTTCACAAGTTTTTAAAAACTTCCTGAATGCATTTATGTCTTGTTTGAATCTGGAAATCTTTGAATGCTACTTTACAAGTATATGTTTTGATCCAATTAGAACAGTGGTTCTTAACCTTGTTGGAGGTACTGAACCCCACCAGTTTCAT
>JAGXCT010034536.1:0-56104 GCA_022495035.1 Philopotamus ludificatus
GTGTCGAAAATTATGTATATATTTTTTGTATACAATTATTTTACCACGGTTTCGGCAAAATCTATGCCATCCTCTGGGGGCAACGTTTTATTAATTTATTCCAAAACACCAGTGCGCACGCCACTGGTCCGCGCAAGTTCACGAACAACTACGTGACCGTCTCGCGGCGATTCAATCGTTAAAAATATATTGTGTGTTTCTGAAATTAAAACGGGTGACCTCTGGAGGTCCGAGGGAGACCCTCGATCGGCTTACCGGCGTGCACCTTAATAGCCAATAATAACAAATAATAGCCACAAAAACAATAAGCCGAATTATAGGCCCGGGCTCGTCTATTCCTACTGCTTAAACCCGCGGACGGGGACCACCTAGCGCACATGGGCGTCCGTGGAAAATGGAAAACGCGTGGAAATGCATCCGGCGCATTGTGCGACGGCGTTCGATGATTAAATCTTGAAAAATGCATCTTTCACTACTGGATCTTAGTATTATCTAATTTTATTGCATTCTGGCTGCCCACGTAACGAATACAAAAACGGATTCATAATGCGATTGCATAGAACGCATATGGGCAACCACCGGTCTGCGAGCTGAATCTTGTCCTCTGGCTCTGATCCATCTCAAGGCCCGTTTATATAGGAGCGTCTCCATCTTACGATCAGTCTCAATGATACAACGTCCCTCTATACACAATCCATCAACCTAAGCATTCGTCCTCCTTGCCACCGGTGACAAGAAGGCCTGTTGACCATAGCCTTTTGGTGGCTGAATGTCCCACATCCTCGACACGTGATTTAACCCTTTCAGAACCAGTGTACATTGTAATGTACAATAATTTGAACGTTGGTTTTAAAGGTTATTTTTCATTTTATTATCACTGGGACCTTTTGAACATAGTGGTGTATTTTATCAAATAAAAAGAGTCTAAGAGTAAGGTCTGAAAGGGTTAAAGGAGACTCTCCTCACACAGGGCCAGTCCTCTTTGCGCCAAACACGCCATTCCCCGTTGTCGTATACACTTCCAATTATCTGTCTCAGAATCCTCCTCTCCATGATATCGAATTGTCACTCATTTTATTTTGTCAGAGGCTAACACTCCATATCAGGACGGGGCTGATAAGGATCCTCTTGAGCTAGAACGCTCTACTGCTATTAAAGTTCAAAGTGCACCAAGTTCCTGCAGCATCTCAATATTCAGCTCACTCACATCTATATTCATGGACCCGTCCAGAAAGACAATATCAATCAATCTCCCTTTCAGTCAATGATTTTAGCGACAAAGGTTTCCAAACAAAGCTCATTGTTCTGTAGGGTACTTCATCCCTGGCGTTATCAATAAGATATATGCAATAGTTGTTAGTAAAGGAGTAAAGGTTAGTGGAGGATCATAAGGTTAGACGTCTACTTAAAATCGTTTCTGCTCATCTTTTCAGGATGTTAAAGAATTATGAGCTTTGTTAGGGTGGCAAGCTGTTAAAGTCCATTCATTTGACAAAGATTTTCTTGATTAATGGAGCAAAGGCTTCGTTTATCTTCTTCTCCTCGTCCGAGCCTGAAGATAGTGTATCTAACTTAGTCTTGCGCTCCTCCTTCTAAATATTCTGCGTCTCCTCAGCTTCCAGTGGTAAAATATCTTCCACTGTTTCCCTCCAATAACTCCTTCAGATTCACCATCACTTAATCAAAGTCCCTTTCAGTCCTCCAAGCTGAGATTATTGTTATCTAAAAAAGGTTCTTCTAGGCTTTACAATGAGAGGTATACCAAACGATGGTAAATCATCTTAGAAATTTAGTCGCATTCCAAACGAAGGCCTTATTCAAAGGGGGACGTATACCGAAGTATCATTTTATTTATGCTGTGCAATGAATCCGTATCCTTAAACATAAAGAGAGAATAAAAAAATATGCAATCCCTTTTTATAATATTCTTCATAAATTTAAATCCATTAACCCATCTTTATTCCTCCCTTCGTGCCATAACATGTATGTGTACACATATCCTTATGTGCATAAACAAATCTGGTCTCTAACGAATTTCTCACCACAGAGCCAGTATACTCTGGGAAGGAAAACCCTAATCTGTTGACCAAAATTTGGTCTAGTCTCGATACTTTCGCTTCTCTTCCTTGTTTCTATAGGACCCCTCTCTGAGGAGGTCTTAGCGATGATGAAAGTATTGCTATTGCGCGACAGTGCTAATAATCACTTGCGACTTGTTACTTGAGACTGTTCGTAACGTGTTGTTACGTTGTTACTTGAGAAAATCGCTCGCGATTTGTCGCTTGTGATTCGTTATAAGCAGATAACGCCTTAGAGCAGAGAAAATGAATACCGAGGCAAACCCCCTCCTACTTGCCTGAACACAGTCGAGAGGGTAAAATCCGATACCAACAGGGTAGAGGATGTACGGCTAATGTACCATACCAAGACGGCTCGAGTCCCCGGCGGTATGGACACGAAAGGGGAGCCCTCACGTCACGTGTGAGACTTAGGTTCCTTAGGCCTCGACTGCCATTCGAGAGTCTAGTAAGGCGTATTCCCTCAACGAGTGAGAGTCTCGAGAGGCTCGAAAGTATTAAAGTATTAATTTATGATATCATGGGCGCATTATAAAAAAAAATCAATGCGCGAAATCACAGTCGAAGGGCAACATAGGCACTGCTCAACAACCCCGTTCACCTATATACCAAGTAGGTTGGAGACGGAGTGATTATTTAGCCCTAGAAGTATAAAAGGTTGGCCAAGCATGGCGTAAAATAACACTGTGATCATAAACAAAAAATCAAAGCCGTAACAATTTCAATAATGGTCACACCGACCGCGGATGAAATAACAACAACAGTGAATCGAAATCTCGGCCCATAAGCACGAGCTTATGAAGATAAGCCGATTTTAAACCGTTTATGTCATCACCCACACATCACCATTATGCATTTTATTATTGCATCTCAATTTATTAATCGAATTTTATTATCATCCATCATAATTGATCTGAAATTTTATGTTTATTTAAATATTTTCATATAACTGTGGGTAATAACCATTGTTCGCTGCTTATATATATTTTTTTTTATATATATACTATATATACACAGCTCGGCGAGACGCTGGCACGTCTTCTGCCTGAGAATCGGACGTCGA
This sequence comes from Philopotamus ludificatus, assembly GCA_022495035.1. Taxonomy (NCBI): domain Eukaryota; kingdom Metazoa; phylum Arthropoda; class Insecta; order Trichoptera; family Philopotamidae; genus Philopotamus; species Philopotamus ludificatus. Next base: position 3,142 of record JAGXCT010034536.1, read on the forward strand.
AGATCTGGCCGGTTTACATGAAAATAATTATAGGTATCCATTTAATACCATCAATTGATAGAGGTGAGGGTACAATAAAAAATAGGTTGCCAGTTCGCTATGGGTCTGGCAGAGGTCTGGTCAAAAAAATCGGTAGCACGCACAGACTCGTTCTCACGATTAGCTATGAAAGAGTTATTGGCAATTAGTTCATTATAATATTATAGACGTGGTCAATGATATTGTTTTTTTCCATCATTGTATCGAGGGATCCGATGCGGCAACCTTGCACGACTTGGTTTGGCAACTCGCATACCGCGAGGATATCGATGGATCGTGTTGATATCTAATTTAATTAAAATAATTCGAGAAAAAAAATGGCGATGGTCCGAAAACCGGCCAATATATCTATCAATTTCAAGGCGATTTGATTTTTTTTTATGTAGCGAAATGACGTCGTTTTGCAGATCATCCGTTTAAGAATTATCTCTCATCGGCTTCGATGAGACTAAATATTGGATACATAAATATACAATCGTACAAGAATCCCATCAGATTATTAATTTTGTTACCTAATTTTAATAAAATATTTGTTTTAAGCTAACACGGGGTTTCGACCTTGCATTGGGCAGGGAATTCACCAGATCATACCCCTTCCCATTGAGAATTTGTGGCATATTATGGTAGTTGAAATACCCAATGAAAGAAAATAATAGAAAAAGTATGGTACGACGGAAATTTATTTAATTTAACATTTACAGGCTTTAGTGGACTCGTGATAAAGCAAAAAGGATCTAAATTATTAATTTTGAGATATTTCCATTAAAATAAAATAAATATTTTTTTTTTATAAAATATACTATCCAATTCACCTGTCTAAAATTTGTCTAAAACTGTCTAAAGTACAAATATTATAAATAAAACCTGTTTTTAATCGCTACGTACCGGATATCAATTCATCAATATCTTGATTTGAAATTCTGGGGTCTATTTTCATACAAAATATACCCCATCGGAAGGAACCGTTGGTTTCGAGCCGCCACACAGTGGGACGGATCATGAATTCAACTGCCAAAAATCTGTAACATCTTTTCCATTTGAGCTAGACTTATGAGATTTAGAATACATATAGGTGAAGATATATTCTTCAATGTCAAATTATAAATTTTGAAAATATATTTTTAATTAATATTTAAAAAAATATTTCAAAATAACGACTTTAAAAATTTTACAAATATGCTATATTATTCCGTATAATTTTTCATATTAAATTACTATTATATTTTTATAAATAATGGACAAAAAATACAATATTTCTTAAACTAATAAATTTAAAAAAATCTTCATCAAAACCTTTGTTTAAAATGAACAATATTGCTATGTATATTTATATTTATTTTTTGGATTTTTTTTTATTGCCGTTAATAATGCTTATATTTTCTCTGTATTGATCAAAATACTTTTACCCGGACGAACCGTGCTAATATTTAAAAATCCATTAAAAGTTAAAGTTTTGGCTAATCAAATATATTAGATATTTTTGAAAAAAATGTTATACGATTTAATATGGTATATACAGTTGACCCTCCTACAACGTCATTATAGGTTCCACGTTATAGGGGTTAAGGTTTTTCAATTTTTTTTTTTGATTTGTAGGAAATCAAACATTTTTCTTTTTTTTTACATTTTAACGTGTTTTTTGGCTGACGTAATCCGCAACTTGCGGTTAGGGAAGATCAACGCGACATTTTATTAGTTAATATTATAAAATTGGTAAATATTTTTATGTAAATTCTAATTAGCGTTTTAAAATAATTACGTTATAGGAAAAAACCGCCGCAAACGTTATAGGGCGGAACGTTATAGGAGTGTACGTTATAGAATGGTTTACTGTACATCATTATTGAGCAATTAAAAACTGTGAAGATATACTAGATTGAATTTGATACTACGATAATATGTCAATTGCATTTTTTGATAATGGTCAACATTAGAACCTTTTATTACTAAATACAGTAAAGCTAGGTTAAATACTTAGTCGTTCGAACAAGTTTTTTACCTGTCATTGATTATATGGATAGAAAATTATAATAACAGAAATTTTACGCAGTAGATATTTATAAAAAAATGTGCCTGATATTAAAAACGGTTGAGAAACGCTGCCCTGTTGGTATTTGTATAAAATGTTTGTTACAACTGAGGCTAAAACATGTTTACGTTTCATAAATAGGATATCTACCGGATAAAATAAGCATCGTTTATGTTACGTTCACTACTATTCCTATCGACGATAAATCGTTGTTTAGTAGTCTAAGGTCAGTGTGTTGTTGACGTTAAACACTTCAAAAAATTCGCGCAGATCAATGCTATCGAATGATTTAGCTACTCGTTATAGATTTTTGACGAGATCAAGATTGCCAATTGCGAGTAAGCGGGGCGTTGCCGCTATTGCGTGAGATAATAGTGCAATTAATATGTTACGAAATCACAAAGGGCCACGTGCATTCCACGGGACACGTGGGCCCACAAACATAAACACATCAACGTCCGGAGCGAAGAGGTGCCGCCGACTCTTGTTTGTCTCCTCTTGCTCCTCTTCGTCTTTTTTGTTGGCGAGGCCGGGTTCTGTTTGCTCAGCCGTTTGTGTCGAAGGCTTTCGGAACGATTGACGAAGACCTGTGTGGGCAGGGAGCGTGTGTGGCACCGGGCCCATGGACCAGACCCGACTGCACCTGTGCCCGATTGAGTCGTACGCACGCCGTTGTGTACCCAGCGATTCGTGTCCTCGGATGCTGCGGAGTCGTCCGGTCCTCCGCAAGACTTGCCACCTCCAAGATCAAGTCTTTGCGAATTGCTTTAGCAGCCATCGTCAACGGATATGGGCTGCCCCGGTGATAGTAGTATCAAAATACCACAGTTCCGAATAATAAAAAAAAAACTCACCGGAAACTCACTTGCTTCCTGTAATGATACAATTTAAATTATCATGTAGGCAATTATTTTGTTTATTATTTATAATTGGCATGTGCGAAAATTGAAAAAAAAAGTTTTTGGCACCTTATATGTTGTTTAACATTATGTAACATGTTTTACTCTTTAAGAGACACATTTGCATAGTGCTAGTAAATCAAACTTGATGTTTTAATTCGCATGATTTACATAGAAAATATTTATAAGCAATATTAATCTCTGTTAAAGATATATTTTGTTTGATTCCTAGATAAAATTTAATTTACATGTATCGGACGTGTGTATGAGATCATCAAGAATGTTAGCCTTTGTCTTGAGAGATTCTCGTCCTATGACACCTGAAATTCCCTCAGATTAGAGAAAATACAGAAGAAATTTCTAAGATATTTATACATGAGGGAGCTTGGATTCTACCCCAGTTTATACCCCAGCGCATAAGTAAGGGGCTGCCTAGGGTATATAACCCTCTAGAAAAGAATGTCGATCTACTTAACAGAGCAATTCTTCAAGCTGTTGGTTGGAGCAGTATATAACTCCCTTGTACTATGAGAGTTTCCCTTATGGGCACTAACTCACTACCATCGAGATCGTCCGTGTGTGCCTTTTCTTCCGCAAATTCGAGGACAGGTGCTCTTGGAAACTCTCCTGTAACCAGAGCTATTACTCTGCACCAAATTTATACTCTTATATATTCCTTTTTTTATATCATCATTATCATCATTTGCCAGTCACAAGGCTCTTACTCGCCGAGGGCATGGGCCGTACCAAACTCTCGAATGGCAGCGAGGCCAAATGAATCTGAGTCTCACACGTGACGTGAGGGCTCCCCTTTCGTGTCCATACCGCGGGGACCCAAACCGTCTTGGTATGCGGTTTTTTGTAAAGAGTTTCCCTCTCTTGACCATTGCTGGCATTGAACGTACATCTTCTATCGTATTAGTATCGGATGTTACCATCTCGATTGTGTCCATGCAAGTAGGAGGGGGCTTTACTTGGTATTCGTTTCTCTTTTCTAATTCAGTTATCTGCTTATAACGAATCACAAGTGGCAAGTATCGAACGACCACACACATACACATTCACATCTGTCCAAAACGAGTCTCAAGTAGCAAATCGCAAGTGATTATTAGCCCTGTCGCGCAATAGCAATCCTTTCATCATGGGAAATACCTCATCAGAGAAGGATTCCCTAGAAAGAAGGAAGAGGAGCGAAAGAATCGAGACTAGACCAATTATTGGTCAACAGATAAGAGTTTTCCTTCCCAGGGTATACTGTCTCTGTGGTGAGAAAATCCGTTAGAGACCAGATTTGTTTATGTACATAAGGATATCTGTACGCATACATGTACATATTTTTTTAGGGGTACACTATTTTGTACCGGTAGGGGTTGTGGAGTAATAAATAGATGTACTGAATCCCTGTGTTATTTGTAAAACCTTTATAGAAGGCGAGACGATTAATGATTAATTAAAGAAGATTATACACATAATATTAAATTGACTGGAGATTCGGCTGATCCAAAATTATTGTAGATTGAGAATATTTTCCTAGCCAAATATTGAATTTAGCATTAAAAGCGTAGAGAAATTAAATTAAAAAAGCTCGAGTTACTGTTTAAAGTTTAAAATAATTTTTGTTTTTTATTTATGTCTATTTTTTATTTTCAGGAAGTAATTGTGTGCAAAAGTCGAGGGCCGCCTGTATAGAGGACCTCTATCAGAGTTCCTAAACTTATCTCCAAATTTATTAATCTATTTTAGTGATCAACAGTACACATAAAAATCTTAAGTTTAATAATAACTTAATTTAATTTCGTAGGACAATTATCACATTTTTGTTTTGTTGTGTTGGTACACTTGTCTCTGACGTATCTTGACATTGATTGACATTCGAAAAGGTTTCAACATTAATTTCATTAATTAATTATACACGTCGAAGGATTTTTTGATCTAAAACAATACAGTTATGATAATTTACTACTTTCTGATTCTGAAGATGAAAAAATTAAAGGACGTTGTTTACATACCAGAAAAATTTGCAATCTACGGCCTGCGGACTGGATACGGTCTTCTATCTCTTTTGGTCTGGCCATGATCCATCTAAAGGTTTACATAGTCAATTAGTACGTTTAGTGACTATTCTGCCATTAAAAAAACAACTATCGGTGAAGAAATATTTGAAGCAATCAACACAGCCTTTGAAAGCTTCAAATGGAGTTCACTATGTGAAGAGAATTTAACCATTTTCCACGATAAAAGAAATAAATAAGTGAAAGTAATTAATTCATTTAACCATTTTAAATAAATGAAAAAAAACAATATATTTTAATTTGTTTTTTTTATTTAAATATTATATAATCTGAGAGAGAATGATAATTATTCCCAGAACTAAAACAGGTTGCCCATACATGATGTAGGTGTTAGATATTTTTTGATATGTCATAATCGAAGTTTTAATTACTTAATCTAATCTCCGATTGATAGTATATATTGCAAGAGCTCCAATAGTCAGTAGATCAGCAATGAAGAACCTTTTAGACTCGCTGTTGAGCACTCTAAATTCCATAGTGGCAAACTTTTTCGTTCCAAATTTCTCAAGTTGTAAAAAACATCTGTATGTTGACCCACTTATGATCATTGAGCTAAGATAGTTTACCCATTATCCTCAATAAATACTGTAATTTCTACTAAACACTCCACATCATTAGATGAATGATTGAATCAGATTTTAAGAGAAATTTAGACATGGGGTTTCTACCTTGCATTGGTCGTTAATTTAGCAGATCTTCAGCTCATTGAGAGATTGTGGCACATTATGGCGGTTGAAATACATTAAAGAAAGAAACTTTAATCAAGTAATAAAATGTAGAAGTATGGTATGAGAGAATTTCAATTGAACATTTACAGGCTTTAGAGGACTCTATGCCCCAGGGTTTCCATTTTTTTCTGCAATGGAACACTTTGCTGACTTTGATGATTTTGTGTCCCCGAATCGTAAATCTTCCTGATATTGGTAAGTTAAATTCTTATAGCAGCAAAATAAGAAAATCCTGCCTCTAATTTTGACATATATTTTGGAATATTATTTTGACAAACTCGTCAAGAAATTATTTAATGGCAGATCTCTGTATTTTCGCTTAAGACTTATAATACAGAAAGTACAAAGTGGAAATTATCACAGAAAATGGATTTAAGACTCAGGAATCGTCCTTACTAGTCGGAAAATATTGCAGAAACTTTTATCATATATTTAAGATGAAGATATTTAAATGTGTTGTAGCGTATTTTAGGAAAACCTATTCAGGTCTCTACACTAGTGTTCCGCGGAACATAGCTTGGAAAACCCTACCCCAAAGGATTCATGACGAAAGAAAAACGGTGTACCGACAAAATACTAAAAATTGAAAAATACTTAATCGTTCATAGAAGTGTTTTACCTATCATTGATTCTATGAATAGAATATTAAAAAAATAACAACAAAAAAATCCGATAACTGCACTCGACCACTAACTAAACCAGGGATGAGCAACCTTTTTCTACAACGGGTCAGCTACAATATGACAAACACTGAATGATAAACTCAAAGTATCTCGTTATTAACAAAATAAACCTAGTATAAAAAAAATACGGAAATAAAACACTGATTAATAGAACTATTAAACTAGCCGTACTGATGGGGTCTATTTGGGACCCCAAGTATTTGATTTTTTCCGAAATAAAAACAACAATATTCACTGCACGCGAGCGATGTTTTTTTCGCTCCTTGCTGGATGCGAGCAAGAAAAAACATCGCACATGTGCAAGTGCGAGTAAAACCGCGTGCGACGAGACGGAAGCATGCCTCTGTGAGGGCGGGACATCGTCGAGTTCGCGCGTCAATTACATGGCATAGTGATTAGCAAAAAATCCAAAAATATGAAGCATATCATGAACCATTAGTTTTATTCTTACAACAAATGCCAAGGTATTGTCGAAGAATTCTACAATATCTTGACTTGAAATGCTTGGGGTCCATTTTCATACATTCATTTAATAGTAAATATACCCATCGAACAAATCTGGTCTGACAAACGGATTTCTCACCACACAGCCAGTATACCCTGGGAAGGAAAACCCTAATCGTTTGACCAATAATTGGTCTAGTCTCCATACTTTCGCTTCTCTTCCTTCTTTCTAGGGATTTCTTATCTGAGGAGGTCTTTCCCATGATGAAAGTATTGCTATTACGCGACAGCGTTAATAATCACTTGCAAATTGCTACTTGAGACTCGTTTTAGGCAGATGTGCATGTGTATGTGTGTGGTCGCTCGCTACTTGTCACTTGTGACTTGTTATAAGCAGATAACACCAAGATTTGGAGAAGGGGACAAGCGAATATCAAGACAAACCCCCTCCTACTTGCCTTTGAGAGGATAAAATCCGATACCAACAGGGTAGAAAATGAACGTCCAATGCCAGCAATGGCCAAGAGAGGGTAACTCTTTACAAAAAACCACATACCAAGACGGCTTGGGTCCCTGTGGTATCGACAGCCAGGTTCCTTTGGCTCCGACTGTCATCGAGAGTATGTTAAGGCCCATGACCTCAGCGAGTGAGAGCCTGGTGGCTAGCACATGTTGATGATAAAGATGAGACCCCATCGGCCGACGTCGTTGGTTTTTCGAACCGCCGCGACGGATCGCTTAATAAAACGGCGAAAGATATATGTGGAAAAGGATTATAATTACGCCTAGTGTATTACCCAATGAGGTTGCCGGATGAGGATAGGGTGCAATGAGTTTTTGAAGGGCCGCACAAGAACGTGTAGCGGGCCGCATGCGACCGCGGGTTGCTCACCCCTGAACTAAACGGTTTAGTTCTCTGGTGAGTCGTTTTATTTTTTTCCATAAATATTGAGAAGCGTTGATACGCATCGCCTATAATTTGACTCACGCATTATTTGGCCGACAATGGCGTTTTGGACCATCACAAAAATGGCCATGGCCAAACAGGGCATTGAAGAATTGAATAACTCGGTGAATGAAACGTAAAAAAAATGTATAACCGAGCCGTTCACATCAACGCCAGACGATCTTCACACAATCAATCACGGCGTCGGTAATTGAGATCTAATGTCATTAATTACTCATTGTTTGCTTTTGGTACAGGTGCGCCGTTTTTGTGGCTCGCCGTCGCTGCTGGCTCATCAAACTGGTTTGCCGTCCTCCCGGGTGTTCTTCGGCGGGTCTTCCTCGGCTCCCGTGGCTTATGCCCGCGAAAGACCCGAGAAATCGCTAAATAATTAAACGATTCGCGCAAATGGCCGTCGGAGATGTGCATGAATGGACGAATGCAAATTGGCGTTTGTGTTCTGGGCCGCTGGAAATATCACTTAGGTGTCTATTGTGCCATTGCAAAATTATATTCCATACGTATGTATATGTTGGCAATCACAAAAGCCACTTACATCCGAATGCATTACTACTATAATAGAATATTACCGATATTACTATAAATTGTACGACTACGTTTAAATGAATAAGTAAAACATTCCAAAAATCATTTATTATTTTTTATATAAAAAAGCTTAAAAATATTAATAATAATATAAACCAGCGGTCGCCAAACTTTAGGAACTCGCGGACCACTAAATTCATAACTTGAAATCCTACGGACCTCCAATAGGATTTTTTAGTGTTTAGAGAACAAAGAATACATAAAATACACCTAGTTAATAAAATAAAACTATTAATTGTAACCAAATTGTGAAAGCTTTGTTAATAAACAAAACTTGTGAAAAAGCATAATTTTGATTTTCGATTAACCTAACCACGGGGTCAAGTTTTTGTTTTATTTTAGAAATTTTATCTCTGAAAAAAGGCTATCATTTTTCGCATCTGATACACATGATGGTAATTTTCTTGGATTATTTGAACTGTTGAATAAATATGATCCAATATTAGTGGAACAATATTTAACCTAGCCTATGGGGTCTATTTGGGACCCCAAGTTTTTGATTTTTCTCGAATAAATCTTTTAATACAAATTCCACTAAAAAAAATGTCGTTGATGTTGCCAACATTCCTTATCCCCGAATTCCTAAATATCCGCATTGTTAAATAGCTGTGACGATGGGGTCTATTTGGGACCCCAGGTTTTTTATTTTTCTCGAGTAAATCTTTTAATATAAATCCTACACGTCCCAAACTTTTTTTGTATTTGACGAGAAAAGTCTAAAAAATAAATATAAACAATAATTGGTCTTTATTGTTCGCAATTGTGAGAAAAAATGTAAAACGACAAATATTATTTTCCATTAGCAAGCACGGGAGCGATGTTTTTTATTGCTTAGTACCGGATATGAGCTAAAAAAAAACATGCGCAAGTGCGGGTGAAAAAAAATATTGTGCTGTGCAAGTAAATATTATAAATAATCAATTGCGAAAAAAAAATAAAAACACCAATATGCGTTTCTATTCGCTCCGTACCGCATGTGAGCGAGAAAAAACATTGCACATGTGTAAGTGCGAGTAAAACCGCTCACCGAGTCAGAGCGGGAGGCGAGCTCTGCGTTGCATTGATTTGTAGAAAAAAATTGATCGATATTTTAGATTTTTCTACCAATATATAACATGAATACCTTTTTTATTTTTAGAATAATCCATTTTTTCAACCTAACCGTACCGATGGGGTTTATTTGGGACCCCAGGTTTTTGATTTTTCTCGAATAACTCTTTTAATATAAATCCTACACGTCATTAACTTTTTTGTATTTGCCAAGAAAGGTCTAAAGCATAAATATTTTAAATAATCATTGACCTTTATTGTCCGCAATTGCGAAAAAAAGATACAACAATATTATTTTCCTTTAGCAAGCACGGGAGCGATGTTATTTATCGCTCCGTACCGGATATGAGCGAGAAAAAATATCGCACATGTACAAGTGCGAGCAAGAAAAAACATCGTGCTGTGCAAATGGTGAAACCACATGCGACAACCCTGGAGCGTGCTTCAGTCACGGCGGAACATGAATAACTATTTTTAGTCTTAGATAAATCCATTTTTCTTAAAATAAATAAAAACAACAATATTCGCTGTTTTTGCCACGTTTTTTCTAGCTCTCTTCCGCTACAATGCTCAAATACGAGTGAAACCGTGCTAGTAACACGTGCAGCGAATTAGCACGTCACTTACGCGTCATATTCATGAGTAAAAAGATCCAAATTATCGACCAAATTATGAATGAACCATTTTTATTCTTAATAATAGAATAATCCATTTTTTAGCATATTAAGTCAAGATATTGATGAAGAATTCAGAAGAAGAATAAATGATGGGGTACATTTTCCATAGTAAATAGACCCCATCGTGCGACGAAGTTGGTTTCGAGTCGCCGTGACGGATCGATTAAAGTGACGGGCGCTAGTGATACATAGGGATTATTATATCCTCCTTGTGTACACACAAAAATATTGGTTATGGTTATTATATCCGTTGGTGACTGTCATTCCCAACTAAGTGGCGATACAAATGAGCGAAAGAGAGACAGAGAAGTGTATGACGCAGTTCCTATCGTAATTTAGTTCGGGAAATATTTCATTTAAGGGTTCAATAATAAAATTTGACAAGCAAATTTATAAATAAGATAAAATATCATAAGCGAGCCACCGATATGCCGCGAGCGAGCGACTGGTAGCTAGCGAGCTACTGTTAGACGACCACTGTTATAACGTAATTAAAACAAATTAATGATGCATCTCATAAGTGTTGGAATTTGTCTGTTTCTCTCGTTTATCCAGACTAATTAAGCGAGGAATGGGCACGGATAATCTAAATATTCATATCATCCATATTTATAAGATTTCTAAATATAAAAATTATATACTTTCCATTCAATTATCGGCATTGTCTAGTTCATTTCAATGCGATTCATATAATTTAGATCGTCATTATCATCTCATATCATGATGTGCACACGTTTATAATGTTCAGATAATATGCGAACCGGATAATTTAAGTATATTTGAGAGTTTGACGTATTGAATTTATTATTGTTTCGTTTAAACGTAATTGCAGATGTGGGTAATTGGCAATCTGAATAATTGTTACTATTATTTATATAAAACTATTATTTATAATCATTCAATTACGATGGAAAAATCATTAATAAATTGAATGAAACCTATGACTATAGTCAATCGATGTTACTTGGATGGGTGAACTCTGATAATCATTTTTAGAGCGCGAAGCGAAAAATCGCTGCGCTGTAATTGTGCAAAAATAGAGATGAAGTGATTTTACGCTTCGGCAATAACGATTCGTGTAATCGGCTCTTTTTATTTTACTTTATAAAAAAATGCAACTGTGGTTTTTTAACACATTTTCGTTCGACATAAGCTATGAGTTTTTCTCAATGGCATAATAATAAATTTATTATTTTATAGCGATGGCGTCTATCTAGGACTCCGTCTTTCTCGCTCGCATCCGGTACGATGTGCCGAGTACGAGTGAAACGTATCATGAATAACTATTTTTATTCTAAGAATAATCCATTTAAAAAAATGACAAGATGTTGATGGAGAGTCCATCGATATCTTGACTTGAAATGCTTGGGGTCTCTGAGAGACCCCCTTCGCTATTCTAGATTCTATCTAGAATAGCTTCTATCTAGAAATTCTTTCTATTCTATCTATAAAACTATTCATAAAAAAAACTGGGGTAAATAATGTGTCTGATTTGCTTAATATTATCTCGCCAGCCTTTAGATGATGAAATAGGAGATCTAAGAACTCAGTCTAATATGTAAGACAAAATTTGTACTTACGGTAACTACATAGATTCAAAAGGATTGATGTTAAGCGCTGATAAAAGTATAGAAACAAATGCTTCAGATGTGGGGATCAGCGGAAGATGAGAAGCAGAAGAATGGAAGAACTAGAGCGAGAACTAGGTTTTTCTGGATGCAACTGGTGAAAAAAACTTACTTTAAGTATCTAGAATTAGAAAATTGAGAAGTTCTTATATATATGCATCTGGAATCATCTTAGCAATCGTTTCAATGACGATGTTAAGTCAAATAATAGGAAATTATTCTTTCTGAAAAGTGCTGTTATAGCTCCAAGAAGGAAGATATGGAAAAGAACTAGATATTCCTTCGTGTCCAGTTCATCGAGGTATACCTTCTTTTGAGCATTTAGGGCGCTGTATGAACCAATTATTGTAATTGCCTTAATAGTAAGAAGGGTAAAATCCAGTAGTTGTAGAAGATACACATCCAATTCCAGGAATGGCCAAGAGAAAAAAACGCATATATGAAGGGGAGCCCTCACCACATTTCGCACCACGATTTCCAGGGTCCTTGAGCCTCGACTACCATTTGAAAGTTTGGTAAGGCCTCTAATGACTTTAGCTACCTACAACTAAAAAGGGGGAAATGATACAGATTTGAGCAAAGTCCAAAAAAAGATACAGTAAATAAGCGGAGGTTTACGTTTCTTCGAATGGCTGAAGTGATAGATCTTGAAAGTAATAAGAAATCCTCGTCTTGGAAGATCTTGAGAATTGAGGAATCTGTAAAGAATGTCCTCAAGGTTGGGCGATGAGCAAACCTTACCCCAAGATGTTTGCAAATGGCAAAGAAGAACACATTCTAATACTTAGTTTTTTGTAGTATTTCCGAATTTGTCTAGTACTTTTAACTCCTAGATTTTTTCGAAAACTCATTCTTATCCATTTTCCAAAAATTCAATTACGTCTCTATTATCAACTTCTAAATCAAGTTGTTCAGCAAATTTAATTGTGTTTCGATTCCTTTATTGAAAGAATTTCCGGTTTGGAATCAAAATACTCGCTCAATTGGTTTATGGTCAACGATTTTCTTTTAAAGTGTACTCAATGGACCTGAATAGAAAGTAATCGGAAGAAGCAAGGTCTGAGGAATATAAAGGACGTGGCGGAACCTCCCAGTTTAATTTTTTCTCGAGTCATTCTTGCTTTATGATGGCGTCCATTATCGTGGTGAAGAATTATTTCCTGACTGTTAAACAAAATCTTTACGATTGGTAGCAGTTAACATCTGCAATATTTTTTTCAATGAACTATTCCTCTTATATCCCATCAAATGCACAAAAGAACTCTTCGCGGTGTTAAACCAGACTTAAGGGTCAGAACGGGAGTTTGATTGGGAGAAAGCCGTTGCCTTTTTCGACTTGTATTATCGTAAACGATCCTTTTCTCATCTCCAGTTACATTTCGGTGTAAAACGATTCGAATTATTTGTCTCGACGGCAAAGAATTGCATGTGTCTCTCAGTTCTTTTTTGTTTTTTTTTTCGGATAGTACGTGCGGTGTCTAAATTCCCATTCTATTTGCTTGGAGTTTTGAGTCTCTGCGATAATTCCTGGATGCCGTCCAGATTCAGGTGCATCTTTTAGATTTATATATCCCGATTTAAACCTTTGAGAGCTAAATTGACGTCTACGTGATGTCAGAATTTTGTCATAAATTTATTTAATAGCTTTAGTGGATTTTTTGGCATCGAAGTACAGGTCGCAAGACAGTTTATCCTTAACCGATCGGTCACGATGACTCGAAACCAACGCCGCTGGACGATGGGGTATATTTTGTATGAAATGTATCTATGAAAATCGACCCCAAAACTTCAAGAATTGATAAATTCTTCGACAATACCTTGACATTTGTTTTAAAAATGGATTTTTCGAAGAATAAAAGTAGTTGTTCATGATATGCTTCATAATTTGGTCGGTATTTTAGTTTTTTTTTATCAATCAATATGACGCGTTAGCGACGTGTTAACTCGACGAAGTTCCGCCGCGACTGAGGCACGCTACCGGCTCGTCGCTTGTGGTTTCTCCACCTGCACAGCACGATATTTTTTCTCGCTCGCACTTACATATGCGCGATGTTTTATCTCGCTCATATTCGGTATGGAGCGATAAAAAATGATAAGTAAATCGAGAACTGATTGTAATTCATTTTAAAATAGCCGGTTTTCGTGTCAATCTAGTGCGTAAACACTGATAGCGCACAATCGGCACATCTGCACGGAACCGCGAGTCAACTCTTGGCACTCGGCGTCGTATGCGCCATTATCGATTTGCGATTAGCGAAATTTTTACACGGACGACCGCAGAGGACTACGACGTCTAGCTGGATCTCGTCCGGCCGCAGAATGCCGAGCCACCCACCGACGGCGTCGGATGCCTCCGTCCTCGTAAATCGTCTTGAGGAATGCGGATTTTTTTCTCAATACCTAAAATTATTTGCGTCCGAAAACGATCCGGCCCCGTTTTATTTAAAATGCTTATAAACTCCGACATATGCAATCTCATGTGTACACAAGATATCGCTAATGAGTCGAACAATTCTGCATCATGATTCACAATTCACGGTCTCAGATCGGTCGTCGGCTCGGCATTATCTGGACTTGATTAAATATGAATAGACGCATTAATTTATATGGGAGCAACGTCGACGGCGTACCGTTCGGACGTTTTTATTTATTTTTTCTTTCTTTTAATTCCGCTAATCAATAGAAATTCTCATACTTAGAATCCGAACGGAGAGAATGTGGTCGCGCAGCGTGATAAACGAATTAGCGAAACATTTACAGGTCGACGCTAATTGTTTGCGCAAGAAGCTCCGAACGACGGACCGACACCGATCTTCCACAAATTTAATGCGGAGCGAACGATCCACGACTCGTTTGCGGAACGATTATGTCAAAAAAAAATACAATCTTCTCGTCACAACGACGGCTAATTAACATAGCCGTGCCGATGGGGTCTATTTGGCATCCTAAGTTTTTGCTTTTAATATAAATCATACGTGTCCCAAACCTTTTGTATTTTTGTCTAAAAAAGTATATAAAGAATAAATATAAATAATCATTGAAAAACAATATAAGTTTAGTTAAGCACGGACGCGATGTTTTGTATCGCTCCGTATCCGAGCGAGAAAAAACATCGCGCAACTGCAAGTACGAGCGAGAAAAAACATCGCGCAACTGCAAGTGCGAGCGAGAAAAATATCGTGCTGTGCAAGTGGGGAAACCTCAGGCGAGCCGGGAGCATACCCCAGTTGCGGCGGAACGACGAATCGTCGGATTATCGGAATATCATCTTGTATAAAATGGGAAGTGGCAAGTGGCATATTAAACCTGAGGCGGGTCTTTGCGACCTGGAGGCACTTCCGTCGCAATCATGATGTCATGACTGGTTCTCCAGGTTAACTTGGCTCTTCGAATACGGGTCAGGTCGCCAGCCAAAGCCCAGGAACCGAGCTGTCCCGTGTGGATTGTAACAATAATAATCAGACGAGGTTAGGGCCAATTCGTATTTAATTTACGGTCTGATCGGGTGCTACGGGCACCTCCAGCAGCACACACGTCACTGAATTGGCCTGGATAGCGGCCTGGCTCCTCATAGCTCCGTAGAATCCACGAAACTATGATTGTGCCCAACCGCTATCGCCGCCACGTCTGATTCCGACACGCGACAACACTCGACTCGATTTTGTATGAAATTAATGTATGAAAATAGACCCCAAACATTTCAAGTCAAGAATTGATAATTTCCTCGACAATACCTTGACATTTGTTTTGAAAACGGATTTTTCTAAGAATAAAAGTAGTTAATTAAAAGTAGTATGATATTAATGATAGTTAATTAAAAGTAGTATGATATGCTTAAAATTTTGGTCGGTATTTTGGATTATTTTACTAATTAATATGACGTATAAGCAACGTGTTAATTCCACAAAGTTCCACCGCAACTAAGGTACGCTACCGGCTCGGCGCATGTGGTTTATCCACTTGCACAGCACGATATTTTATCTCGCTCGCACTTGCGCGATGTTTTTTCTCGCTCATATCCGGTACGGAGTGATAAAAAACATCGCTCCCGTGATTGATAATGGAAAATAATATTGTTGTTTTAATCTTTGTTCACAATTGCGAACAATAAAGATCAATGATTGTTTATATTTATTCTTAAGACCTTTCTCCTCAAATACAAAAAAGTTTGGGACACGTAGGATTTATATTAAAAGAGTTATTCGAGAAAAATCAAAAACCTGAGGTCCCAAATAAACCCCATCGGTACGGTTAGGTTGAAAAAATGGATTATTCTAAAAATATAAAAAGTATTCATGATATATATTGGTAGAAAAATCTAAAATATCGATCAAATTTTTTCTACAAATCAATGCGACGCAGAGCTCGCCTCCCGCTCTGACACGGTGAGCGGTTTCACTCGCACTTACACATGTGCAATGTTTTTTCTCGCTCACATGCGGTACGGAGCGAATAGAAACGCATATTGGTGTTTTTTTCGTATTACAGACAATAAAGGTCATTGTTTATTTATAATATTTATCTTTAGACTATTTTTTAGACAAATACAAGAAGTATGATTAATATTAAAAGATTTACTCGAGAAAAATCAAAAACCTGGGGTCCCAAATAGACCCCATCGTCACGACTATTTAAAAATGCGGATGTTTAGGAATTCGAGGATAGGAAATGTTGGCAACATCAAAGACATTTTTTTTTTTAATAAACAATGTTTTTTTATTTATGTTTTAACATTTTGCCGCAAAGTTCGATATTCTTATAAAGTCACATTCCGAATAAGAAACAATCACATAAATATGATCCGTTCGGCGATTCGTCGCGAAATTGCGGCGCGAAAAAATATCGCGCCGCAATTTTGCGCCACATCCGAACGGATTTGTCCTGAGTCCTTCCGGGTCGCTCGCCAATCGGTCGGTAAATCGAAATAAACAATAAATCGGGCCGCAGACAATAAGCGTCCGCGTCAAAAAAATATATAATAAATAAAGATCGATAGAAATTTTTTGGTCAAAAGGGCGCTTTCGCGACGAATTGGCGACGCAATCCCGGAAGGACGCGACACAATCAATAGTCTTACGTTCACAGCTTTGGAATTGAGATTCTCGTCTACAAAAAATAATTGAACAATTTTCAAATATAACGCGACGTCGATATCGTCGAATAGAATCAATTTAATCGTTATAAAAAAAAACACTAATCGTTATTAATTTCATTTTGGCCGACGACACGTCGGAATTTATATGTACAATTACAAAAAAAACAAAAAATACAATCTGGCCATTTTCACTTATACACAAATTTCTCGAGAATATACAATTTTGACTCGCATCATACGTTAGGAATCGTCCGCGATTCGAGCCCGCGAAGTCGGCCGCGAAAAATAAATATTTTTTTTAATAATAAAATATATATATGCAAACTTTCGGGTTCGCGGCCGAAGTCGCGGGCGAATCGCGCGGATCTATCGATCGTCGCGGGGAATTTTTTTGCGATCGATCGCAACATCGGAACACACCGTTCGGTCTTTTAAGTACAAAATTACGATGCGAATAAAAAAATTTACAATATACATATAATTTTTTTTTCACAAATGACTTAGTTTTCATTATCCTTATCTAGTCGTATTTAAGTTACCTAATAAATGTATACATATATATATATAAACAGGAACATGGTATCTCGATAACAATCGTCTACGCAATCGTAATAAATCGACGTCGTCGTCTTCGAAAGAGCGAACGAAAAAAAATCGGGGTCTCCGCGAGGTCGGGGATCTCGATTTCGACGGCGATCGACCGGTCGATCGCGAGAGTCGAACGACGGCTCGGAGCCGCGGAGACGGCCGACGACGACGACGCCGCGTCGCAAAAAACGGGACGTCAGTCAAAATTTTTGCGTCAAAATTCGAAACGGGACGGGGCGGCGGCGACCCCCTCTCCTCTCTGACTCGGCGGTTATTTTTTTAATTTAAAAACAATAAGCGCACATTTTTATATACATCTCCCGAAGACGCGATCGCGTCGCTCTCTCATATACGTATTTATGTACAACGCGGCCCGGCCGGGGGCGCGAGGGCGGAGGGACTGGCCGGACGCGGGCCCGGCCGAGATCGTAGCGCGGAGGGCGCAGCCCCGGCTCGGAGGACGCCGTCGGAACGGGCGCGGGACCGACGGGCTCGATCCGCGACCGAGCCCGTCGGAGGGGGCAATAAATAATCTGCTTGCGTCCGCGAATACGCACAAAACCGTCCTCCGCAAACGGAAGCGGAGGAGGAACGGAAGGGGAGGGCGTCGAGGCGGTCGTCGAGACGACCGAACGCCCGGTCCGACGGCGAAGGCGAGCGGGGGCGCCGCGCTAAAGGTTGAGTCGCCGCCGCAGGGGTCCCCGGCGGGCGGGGCCCCGGCCTCGGGTTCGTCTATTTACAGGGGGCCCCGGGCTCTCGCTCTATATAATACAAACTTAAGGCTAGGCGCGGTCGTCGCGGAACGAACGGACAAAATAAACGAGCAAATAAATTAATTTCATAAGTCTACGCGACCCTCCGCCGGCCCGGAGGCCCTCCGGGCCGGCGGGGCGAGGCGCGGCGCGAGGGCCGCTCGCGCCCTCTCCGATTAAACTATCACTATATTCACAGTATTTGGAAAAATTGGCGATTCGTCGACGACGTCGCCGTCGTCGATTCGTTATTGTCCTAAGAGAGCGATCGCTACACTCGCGTCGCGAACGTTCCCGGGTCCGGCCCGAGGTAGTGGTCTTCGACGACGTAGACGCTCGGCGCCTTCTCGCAGCCGCCCGCGGGCCTCTTCACCAGAGAAGCGTCGCTGAAACAAAAAAAAACATAAAGTCAGACGGGTCGCAAGATGAAATATAGAGGGGACCGAAAAGTAATCAAAATTTCTACAAATAAGCAAGTTTCGTCATTACGTTAAAGCTATAGTCGTAAACTTAATTTTATCGAGGGTCAACGTATGCTATTTTTGATCGATCAAGAAATGAAGGCGGGGAAAAGATGACCGAAACTTAGGATCTGGGGATCCTCGGAAATTAAGTGAGGAAAAGGACCTAAAAACCGTCGGTGGATTTTCAGATCGTCGGAGCATACGTTGAGAGGAATATAAACTATAAACGATAATAAACTAGGAACTTCCTAGAAAGGAAGGCGTATTTAGAAGAGGGATAGAAATAGTAAAATATTCACCTGGCCGTGCAAGAGTCCGCCGAGAGCAGGCTGAGCCGCTGCGAGAGGAGTCTCGCCGCGTTCTCCGTGTTGAGCTGCTTGTGACTCCGCGCTCGCGACAGGCCGTCGCTCTTCGCGGAGCACTCGGACTCGGCGACGCTCACGTTGTGCGCGTTCTGGCACTCGGAGAGCTCCGAGGCGCGGCTCTGGGAGGCCGCCGCGTTGTTGACGCACTTGCCCCACGTGTTCTTGATGACGTGAGGGTCGCGCTGCAGCGAGGCGTGCGCGTTGCGCTCGTTCTGGAGGCGCGCCTCGCGGTCGGCGCGCGCCCGCTGCCGCTTCCGGCGCAGCTTCACGTAGGCCGCCGCCGCGCCGCCAGCACCAGCAGCAGCGGCAGCCCGCAGCCCAGCGCCACGATGGCCACCACGTGCCGGCGCGGCAGCCCCCCCTCCTCCTCCGCGGCGCGCCGGGACTGGCTGCCGGCCGCGCCGTCCTCCGTGGGCGCCGTCTCCTCGCAGCGTCGTCCGGCCCTCCCGGCCGGGCACGAGCACGTGAAGTTGTTGACGCGGTCGCGACACACGCCCCCGTGCAGGCACGGCGACGAGCGGCACTCGTCCACGTCCGCGCTGCAATCCTTCCCGGCGAACCCGGGTCGGCACGCGCACCGATAGTCGTTGTCCAGATTGAAACACTCGCCCCCGTTCGCGCAAGGGAACGCTTTGCAAAAGTTCACTTTGGTCTGACAGAACTGGTCTATGTACCCGGCGACGCACCGGCACCGAAACCGGCCGACGCCGTCCTCGCACGTGCCCCCGTTGAGGCAGGGGTTGCCGCGGCAGTCGTCCTCGTCCGTCTCGCAGTTGGGCCCGACGTAGCCGGCGGGGCACGAGCAGGAGTAGCCGCCCCCGGCGCCTCCGCCCCCGCTACAGACGCCGCCGTGCTGACAGGGCGCCGAGGCGCAGTCGTCCCCGTCGCGCTCGCAGTCGGGGCCGGCGCGGCCTGGCGGGCACGCGCAGACGTAGCCGCCGGCGCGCTCGCGGCACGTGCCCCCGCGCCGGCAGGGCCCGTCGGCGCACGTGCGCGCCGCCGTCTCGCAGTGCGGCCCCACGCGGCCCTCGGGGCACGAGCAGCGGTAGCCCGCGCCCTCCTCCTGGCAGGTGCCCCCGTTGCGGCAGGGCGTCTCGGCGCAGCCGTTCGCCTTCCGCTCGCAGTCGGTCCCGGCGAACCCGGGCGGGCACGAGCACGTGTACAGCTCCTGGCCGGTGTTGAAGCACGTCCCGTTGTTCTGGCACGGCTTGTGGTTGGTGCAGTAGTTTAGGTCTCGGTTGCAGAACAGGCCGCCCCAGCCCTCGTCGCAGAGGCACTCCCAGGGTTTACGGCACGTCCCGTGCCCGCAGCCGGGATGGCGCTCGCATTCGCTGCAGAGCCGTCCGACCCAGCCCGTGTGACACCTGCGAAGGAAAGAGCGAAAACGTCAATAAGATTCGATTTTGCGCAAACGCATTTAAAAATGATTATCCCGATCGTAATTACGCGCCTAATTTTTTAATTGTACAAACATGTCGAGGCAATTATTTGATAACCTTTTAAAAGTTTAAGACAATTATTTTCGAAGATAATTTCTTTTATATCTATCAAACTATATAACAAAAGTAAAAAAAATTAACTCCTCCGACAAAGAAAATAAGACTAAAAGCGACCGATAACTGCCAATGCGACCATGGCCGTACATATGCCTGGCTGCCGCAGCCAGGCTTTTTAGTCGGCCTTGTTTGGCGGACTTCGAAATCGCCCCCCGAGCGACCCGAGGGGCTCGAGATCGCGAAAGCCCCGCCAAAGAGCGCTTTGCGAAGCGAAGACTCACGGGCGGAAGACAAACGGGTCCGCGACGGCAAAAAGTGCCCCGGCGAGCCGGTCGACGCGAAGCGACCGATCGACGACGGCCCTCGCAAAAAAGGGGCGCCGTCGAACGACGCGCGCCCTCCTCTCCTAACGCAACAAAACGTTCGCAATATTCGCATATACTTACGTGCATTCGTCGGGCTTGTTGCAGTGGCCGTGTTCGGCATCGCACCCGGGCAAGCAGCGGGCTGTAAACAAAAAGAAGAGGTTAAAATGAGCGTTAAAAAACGAACCGCGGCCGAGAGTTAAATTAGCGCGGCGCGCGGGGGGCAATAATGCATTCGGAAATCGCTAAAAATAATGTGCAACGCGCGGCGTCGCGTCCTTCGTCGCGGGATCGCGTCGAGAAAATAAGTGTGTCGCGAACCGCAAACTTGAACCCGAGAGACGGTCAAAAACGGTCGATAGCGCGAGATCCTCCGAAATAGATCGATCCGTGGCGTATTTTCGGCGCTATATTACAATTATGCGGTCTGTCCGCATAATGTCCAATTTTGCAAAGACACAACTTTCCGTTGTCTGGTTTTTTTTTTTCGTTTCGACGGAGCGTTATCGCCCATATAGCGCGTTCGACGGTTTGTGATAACGCGAAAAAACCGTTACGCGTTCGTTGTCCCCCTCGGTTTGGTTGCGAGGGGTTATTTCATAGAGGGTCATTGTGTCGACGCTAACCGCGTTCCCGGAATCGACGCGATCGGAACGAAATCTTTCGACCGACGACGGATTCGACGGCGATAACTTCGCGGGTTTTAGTCGCGACGTCGATCGCCGGGGAAGACCGCGGCGTCTTTCCGAAGAGATCGCCGGAGCGGAACGGGCGCGCATCTGCCCCGGCTTAACCCTTCCTCGCGACCTTTGTCTGAACGGAACCGGGGGCGATCGTCGAGAGGGACCCCCGTCGCGGCGAGGGCCGGGCCGCAGGTATCGTCCGCGGCCTCCGCGTCGGCGATGGCCCGAGTTATAAATACGCAAAGTCGACGCGCAACGATCGGTTCCGTCGAAATCCGGTAGAAATTTTAATGGGCTTTATAAAAACGACGCGCGGTTTGAAGTAGTGGCGCGGCCGGCTTCGGGGAGAACGCGTCCGTCTAAAATTAACCGCCTCGCGGTCGGTTTACGAGACAAAAACCAAAACAACAGATCGGGTCGGAACGGAGGAGGGCCGGCGGCGGGTCCCGCCCGTAAGCCGCCGGACGACGCTCCGGCGCTTCCGAGACAAAGACGGGGGTCGAGATCGGGGTCTATTCGTTATTCTCGATCGTCTCGTTCTTTTTTTTGTTCGACGATCCTAGACTCGTCCTTCCCCGGCCCGGATCCGCTCGGCGTTCGAACCCTTTAGCACGAAACGAAAACATCCGGGGGCCGCGGATAATGCGAGCTTATCACGCCAAAAACATCGCGTTTTTTTGCAGACCTTATTTTCAGAAAACGGTCTTTAGCAATAATAACAGGAGGAGCGCGGTCAGTTCTGCGGCCGGCTGTAATCGCTCCTTAATGGCGGCCGGCGAGTGTGGGAACCGGCTCCTCTCCGCGCGGAGGAGAGATATAGGCCTCGCATCCGAAGACGCGGTCGAACATCGATCGCCGGATGCGCAGTTCGGCGATCGTCGAAAGATCGAAATCTCCCCGATCGCTATTAGAGCCCGCGCCGAAGTTAACGAGGAAGAGAAATTAAAAATGTTCGCACGATCGCGTCGATTTGCGGGCCGGAATTCATTAGCGGAGACGAATTATGCGCGTACGTCCGCATCCGACGCTCTAATTCTTCGCGAGCGTCACGAGCGACACGATTTTTCTACGAAATGCATCATTTTTTTTCTCGATCGACGTCGAAGAAAGTCGATCGATCGATCGATCTATCGATTGTCGTTGACACTTACGTGTAGTGCAATATTCGCCTTGCCATCCCGATAGGCAGATGCGGTCGCCGTTGGGCGAGCAGGTTAAGTGGCCGAATTTGTCGTCCCTGGAGCGGCAGAGGATGGCGCACTCTTGGCCGTAGTAGTGGTTGTCGCACGTGACCCGGTATTCGTACTCGAGCGTCCGCGAGTCGTCTTTGGTGTTTTGCTTTCCGGGCTGCCACTCGTTGGACACCTTCAGCCACGATTGTTCGCTGCTCCGCGAGATGAGCGAGTCCTTGGATCCACCTGAAACGAAAACAAAACTGTTATTGGCGCACGTTGCATGGTCGGTTGCGTCACGGACCGCGCCCATATGCGCGGACTAGATCTGCGGCCTCGGGGGATCGAGCCGGCTCGGCGAGATCCTTTCCCACGGGGCCCGGAAGAAAAACCGGCCGGCGACAATATTTTTATGATCTATCGCAATTTTATAATAAATCTCTCGACCATATGGAGAAGTGATACGTTTCTAGAAATGTTTAATTGATTCGTTCCGACGAGCCGAGGAGCGGAGGATAATCGCTGGGAACGGATATGGACGTCGGATGTTTATCTCCGCGAAATAGATCGCGAGACGAGCGGCAGGTGGTGCCGAGAGAGAGATGACATATATTGCCTACCGCGGACCGATCATAAAAATCGACGCATTTTTTTCAGCAAACGACGTATCGTCCAAAAAAATTCGACTGCATTTGCAATATAATATAATGCTTTTTTTATGCATACGAATATGTGTATGCACGGACCGGCTTCGCGAGAGCAAACTAGTTTATTAATCTTCGTGAGAGAATCTCCTTGCGATTCGCGAGTTAATTTTTAGAGCGTTTACCGGATATGATTCCGAGTGGAAGGAGCATTATGCGTTTTTATTATCCCAATTTGAATACGATTATATTAGAGCCGGGGGCCGGATAGCCCCTTGCTACCGATTGCGTGTACCTTTTCGGATAATTTGAAGATCTTCGGGTTCTGGGGGCCCCGGGGCTGCGGCCGGTACCGATCCCGACACGCAACGGTATTGTTTGTGCCCACCGTTTTGGGGGCCCGCGATGATGGACTATTAGGCGGCGGCACGCGGGGCCCCCGCGGCCATTTCGTAGACGAGCGTCGTTCCATTCAATCCCGAGCTCGGAAAAGAAAACGAAAGGATCCGCAAAAAGCGCGAGTTCGTTTACCTCGCAAGCGAATCGTCGAAAAGGAGCTCCGGCGATAATTCTCATTTTCAAAAACCAATTATAACAAAATCTGGTCGGTCGCTCGAAAACAAACGCATCGCATTAAAGGAGGATAATTAAGAATTCCTGGGATCGGCGGGATGGGCGTCTTCGGAAGATGCGATGGGCGGGTCCCGGGGGAGGGTTTCGGGGGCTCTCCGTTTTTATTATCGAGAGAGTTTATAATGAGCGATCGTTACCGCAAAAAAATCTGCGCCGACGGATCGGCACGAACGGGGCAGATGCTCCCCGTCGCCGAGAAAAACGCTATCGACAATAGAAGACATTTTACAGAGTGTCTACAAAAGCCAGAAGTCCGGGGACGGAATTCTTTTGTTGCATCTTGCACAAACGCGGCGGCCACCACCTGGCCTTTCGCCGAACGGCCCGAAGACTCTCGGTCTTATCGCCGGGAAGCGTTGGGGTCAGAATCGAAGAAAAATACTCTCGACGATAAACAAGGTAAGGCACGCGGTCATATATACCTAGACGGAATATTTGTGCAACTTATTTGTTGTGTAGCCTATCTGTTAGCAGATGCATGAAATCTTTTCTTTGATCGCGCTCTAACAGTTCTTCGAGCCGAGTGATAAATCATTATTATTGATACGCTAAAAGGAACGAGACTCTTCGAGACTACGGAGAAAAATATGTATAATTATGATTTTTTTGTTGTTGTTGTAAATATACAGGGATGCGGGAACATCCGGAAGGGGAAGAGCCGGTTTGAGAGATGCGAGGCACATGGCCCACTACCATGTGATGCAACGCGCGGAACGGCTCCGATTTTAGATCATCTTCATAATAATCGCAATAATACTCGAAAAATTGACGCAAAAACAAACACACACATGGACGTGTGCGCCGAATATAAATTGCGCAGAGTCGCCGAGTACCGTGCGACCGGAGTGAACGTACATGCGAAAGGACAATGGCGGTCCTCGCGACCCGCGTGGCATCCTTTATAAGGTCGGAGACGAGGACGAGACTCGAATGCCGAGGCGTCCGCTTCATTCACAGTTCCTCAGTGACGCAAGAGCGTCGCTCATTCAAGGATCGACTTCCGATCCATAGTAAAACGTTCGGAAACAAAGATACGATAATAATAAAAAATAAATAATGCGATTACTTACCGCCACTGCGCGATGTCTCGTTGGAGCTGTGCCAGGCCTCGACGATGAGCGAGAACGTGCCCTGCGGACGAAGAAGAGAGACCGGGTCAGTCGGGGGGTTACATGTCAAAAATTTTCGTGATCTTTGGTCGCGAGCCTCAAGAGAGGCGCGGGCGAACGCGCGAACGATCGCCGCGGCTCTCGCGATCGCCCTCCTCCGCGATCGTATGTTTGTTCGCGTGACACGCTTTCCGACGCGCCCTCGTCGAAGACGCGTTACCGATTAGCATTCAGCGTCGGCCTCGGCAGTGAAACCGAGCGGCCGATGCGAAAGTAGTCGCACACAATGCGTCAGATCGAAGCTGGAAGACAATGAGGCAGTCGATAAAACGCCGAAGTTTATTCTGGTGCGCGGACGAGGAGCGGACGCGGACGGAATGCGCCGACGAGTTCCCACCGCCGCAAATTTCAACCGAACGAAATTTCAATCGGAATTAATACGTTAATCGAATACGGAGGACGCATTCTTCGGCTAGTCGCTTCCCACGGCGGCGACTATTATGCGCGATGAGCAAAAAAAGGCACGTCTGCAAAGGTGGGTCATATTGACCCCGGCACCAGATGCAAATAAGGCCCGGCTGTCGGTCGAGGACGAGCCCGACGACGCATATACAATCTCCGAATCGCGAGATCCGTCCCTGCGACAAATTTAATTGATCTCGCGGGATCGCGAGAGACCAGGTAAAAATATTACCATAATTTAAAACGCTGACTCGACACGTTTTTTTCGTGTATACACGCGTAAACGGCGCCGAGGAGGATTACACAAGCTCAATTAATAACGCGGCCGATTCGGCGTCGTCATCGCGGAACGACAAAATATTTTCACACGCACGACGATATCGGGCGACGGAACAAAAAGCGATTTTTTTGGCGACGACGTCCTTTGTCAAAATTGACGATCGTCTCCGGCGCGATTATCGCTCTTACGAGCGGACCGCGGGGGGCGCTCTCTCCGAACCGGGGTCGTAAATCCCTCGCTCGGCCCGAACGAATCGAAGCAAATCGCAACAATTCGACGGGAGCCCGGCAATAAATCGAGACAATGCCGGCGTTCCGGAGGATTTCGTCTCGGACGACTAAGTCGAAATTGCACGATCGTAGGTAGGTTCGACGCGCGTCGCTCACTGTTTCGATTTAGAAAACGCAGGGAGACGGATAGATCCCCGCTCGGAGACGCGGACCATATGTTTCGGGGCCCGGAACAAAAAACGGCTCCGCGAAAACCATCTGTTGCATTTCCGCGGAGGACCGGCCGAGCGGACGTCCGCAACACCGCACGCACCATCACATCACACACGACACAAACGACCAAAGATCACTGTCGACGACAACAACACTAGATAATTACCGGCCACGAA
Organism: Philopotamus ludificatus; assembly: GCA_022495035.1. Taxonomy (NCBI): domain Eukaryota; kingdom Metazoa; phylum Arthropoda; class Insecta; order Trichoptera; family Philopotamidae; genus Philopotamus; species Philopotamus ludificatus. The sequence continues at coordinate 29,670 of JAGXCT010034536.1, forward strand.
AACTCGAACGGAAATCTGATGGGGTTGACGAAGCCGTCGACGGGCGAGCCGATCATGTCTCGCGAGTTTCCTCCGAGGACGGGGGTGGTCACGTCGCCGAAGGTGCACGGGGAGGTCGCGTCCACGTTGACCTGGTACTGTTTGAGGCAGACGCGGAAGCGCGTCCGGCAGGGTAGCGCGCACGCTTCCGGGGCGGGGAGGGCGTCGGCGCCGAGGGCGCAGCACCCGCCGCCCCGATCCCGTCCCATCTCGTTGCTGAAAGACTTGAGGCGCAATTCGAACAATCCAGACGCCGAAACCTGAAATCGGAAAACACGGATATTAGTCACGATTCCGATACGACACCAATATCATTTATTTATTTTCATTATCATTATCACTAATCGATTATTATGATCGAACGCGGATTTCTTAAAAATAGACGTAAATTGTAGCGTGAGAATCTCGCTTAGCGAGAAAGTGAGCATTAATCGATTTTTGGGATCGATTAAGTCGCGCGCAAATCTCGCGCGTTTTTCCGAAAAGTGTGTCCGTTTCGAAAGATCGACGCATGGTCGTTATAATGTAATTCTCACGGATTGATAATAAAAAAAGCGATCGTCGCATAAGGGCCGATTCGTTCGACGTTCGATTAGTCGAAGAATCTCCGAGCGATCGGATTTTTGTTTGCGGCGAATTTTTGCACGTCTTTTCGACGTTACGGTCGAGAGAGACAAAGAAGAGGGGCCGCCGTCCGGCGGCGTCGGCGTCGCTCCTCGGGAGAGGAACCGCGGCCGCACAAAATATACGGACAATCCGGTATGCCGTATTATGGGCGATTTAATCCGTTCGCGGCGAGAAGATCCGCGGGAGGGCCGGCCGCCGTCTCGCTCCGGCGGCGGCGAGCGGCTCGAGGGCGAGCGAGAGCGCCGTCGGGTCCGACCCGAAGCGGTACGGCGCTCAGGCCTCCGTTCGTGGGAAAGCGCCGCTCGCGTGCATCTCGGCACAGGTAACCGGCTCCGCGGAGATCGCGACTCCGACGATCGAAGTCGCGAAAATTTCGCACAAAACTCGCACAAAGACGACCGATCCGCCGACCATTATATATAGGCCGCGGGCACGTGGGCGCCGATCGACGTAAACACGACACCGTCGACCCGAGAGTCGCTCGCATTTTTCTTCGCGATCCGTTTCGACGGACCGAAAACAAACAAAAACAACAAAAATCCGCGTCGATTTCGAACGAACTGGCACAACACTCGGGTCCCGTCCCGGCGCCGTCGGTCGGAACCGTCAAAAGGCGCGCACGGGGTTGTCAGCGGCGTTCGCCCCGTGGCGCGGAGAGGTGTAGTGTTGTGTTGTGTTGCCAACCTGCGCTGTGGTGGCGAGCAGCGCGAGCAGGGCGAGGAGCGCTGGGAGGGCTGGGAGGGCGGCGACGCAGGCGGCCATGTCTGTAGCGGCCGACGAGCGGCGCGCGCGGCCGCCACAGCCCGACTGCGGAGCGGCGGCCGGCGGCGGCGGGGCGGCCGGCGACAGGTGCCGGCTGCAGCGCCGCCCGGCGGCCGCGAGCGACAACTCCGCCGGATGCAAACTACGCGATGCAACGTCCATTCATGCGCGCAAAAATAATAGACGCGCTCGCCGCCCCCGACCATCTAACCCTTTTCACTCTGAAAGCCCTTACTGTTGGCCCGAGCGAAGCTTTAGTAGACAGCTCGTGGCCCAAAGACGGAATAAATGTATGCGCCGTTTTCAATGGGCCGCAACTAGGGCTTGCATTCCCGGTTAACCGATTTATCGGTAAATCACAAAAAACGCATTACCAATTAATTACTGTTTTAGAAGAAATTTCGAAAAGAACTTCCTTTGCATCGAGATTGCAAAACTCAGTGAAATTCCTTAGATAATGTGTACGTAATTAATAAATAATTACTTTGAAAGGCTTACAATTGTATTTAACCCCGTACATGCGCGAGATTCTTTAAAACTTTAACTTGTCGTTACACGTAAACTAGACCGAGTTAAGTGATGGTGTTTGTTTTAAAAATCAGCTAATAAACACAGCCATCAATAAATATACAACATATCACAACAAATTTATAGGAACCATGTAATGTGTAAATATTAATAGTAACGATTCAAATCGCGCGTGGTGTTTCATTCAAATCTCCGCAGTAGTATCGGTGACGTATCTTGACTCAGGGGTTGTTAAGGGTGTTCCACGTACATTATGTTATATATACACACATGTACCCGGATGTAATGGTGTGAAAGTGCATTTCGCATTTTTTTGATTTTTTGATTCGCATTCCATTTTTTCTCCGCTTAATCTCTGTTTGAGCAATTGATATTTTGTTCGATTTATAATTACGAAAATAAAAGCGAATCGAGTTTATTTTTTAGTTGAGATGCGGAAGAACATGTCTAATCAACATGTTTGCATAAATCTCTTAAATGGTCTAATATGGCGATAAAACGATGAATACCAAATTTACCAAATTATTTTTTGGCTTTAAAACGGCGCCGCACTCAGATGCAGGATCGTGTTTTAGACCCGCCGCGGTAAGAAAGGGGTCAAAGGGTGCCGGCTTAATCGGTGGCCGCTTTTGTACTTTAATAGGATATTTTATATAATAAACTGATAAAGAACTTCATTATATCAATAATCCAATTATGTCAACTCTATTTTTGATATATCTGCACACATTTAATAATAAATTTAAATTAAATAGATAAAAAAAAAATACTAAAACACTATAGTAATTAATGGGTTGTTACTTTTTGCGTATGCTCGTAAGAGGCCCTCGGTAATATTTTATTCGAGTGGTATTTGCCGGCCACCGGTGGCCACCACGGCCCTGTGGGAAAAATCCGTGCCGGCCACCGATGACCGGCAACGAACGTGTTAAAAAGTTTGCCGAATACCGGTTATTGAAATTTGAAGGAAAATTGCAAGCCCTCCTGCTGACCAGCCAATACCATCGTCAGGCTATGCAATGCTAGCCTCATACAACACGGCCATATTAACGCGATCCATGAATGCAAAAATCATTACAAAAAATCTACAAATATATTAGACAATCTCGAAAAATGGTGCGACAAATCTTAAGCGTCTAACCTTAAATCCGACAAAAAATACGGCAATCCTCTTCTCCAGAAGAAAACTAGGTGGTGTGGCCGCTTAGAAAACTACCACTCTGTGCGAAGTACCGAAAAATGGCCAAAAATTATGATATAGAAGTTGGCGAAGACAATTTGCCCGGCAGAAACAAATAGTGGTAGTAAATTCATCCCTTACAAATAAAAGAAATGTGCACACTCCAGCGATGAGACAGACGATGAAGAGAATTCAACATTCATTAATCCCACGTCATCGAGAACTTCAAATTTGTCTAATAATTTTTCACAAAAAAATATTAATTTTACTATCGGTGATAGAATAGTAGGGCCAAATATTCTAACCAATTGTTTGGAACTTATTAATTATTAGAACCTATAGAAAATAAACTAATAACCACTGACTCCTATTTCTGTTCAGTTTTCAAAAATAACATCATCAAAAAAGCTGTAGTAGATATATAAAAAATAAAAAAAATAAACAGCATTTAAAAATCAAGTAACTTTACAACTAAAAATGAATTTACATGATTAAAAAACCTTTTTTTTAAAAAAGAGATGGAAAATGGAAAAAAAGAGGATTTTATCAATTTAACTAATAAATTACTCGACGTAAATAAACAACAAAGTTTTGTTTGAACATCAACAAAATCAACATTTGAAGATGGTTAAATATTTAAATATAATCGGAATAACCGACTTCGAAGCTCAAAACCATGTTCCTAAATAATTTAAGAAAGTGTCAAAAGCAGTGAACGATTCTTTGTTTTCTATACAATAATTTATGAGGCAAAGAAAAGGGCTACAAGACTTACAACATCGGGCTAATATTTTAATTATGGTTGACTAGCCGATGGGGTATAATAGGTACACGAAGCACTTTACTTTTCTCACATATTTTTTGGATTTATCTAAAAAATAAATATTATAAATAATCATTGTTCTATATAATAAAAACAACAATATTCACTACTGTTGCAACGGTTTCCGGTACGATGTGCCCAGTGCGAGTGACACGTGCTGCGAGACCTCAATCTACGGAAAAACTTCGTCGAGAGTTTTGTCATTTACACGTCATAATGATTAGTTAAAAAATTCAAATTATGAAGCATATCATAAATAATTATATTTATTCTTAGAATAATCTTTTTTTCTTTTAAATGTAAAGATTGATGAAGAATTCATCAATATGTTGACTTAACATGCTTGGGGTGTCTGAAATACCCCCTTCGGACGACGCGTTTGTTTTCGAGCCGCCGTGACGTATGGGTTAGGTAAATATACATTTTTTTTCACGTTTTATTTTTTATGAAAGACCATTCCACATATCCTTGAAAACTAAGAAATACATACACACATATGTAGTTTTTTTTCCTTTTATAATATTTATTTAAAGATGAATTCTCAAGAACACATTATTTTTAATAATTTATTTCGAGCAGTATTTAATGAAAAACAATTCAATGGAAATATTACAATACTGAATTTTTGTCATAAATAAAACCCGTAGTCTAGAATAATAACTCTTTTATTATAAATCCTTTTTTGTATTTGTCTAAAAAAGTCTAAAGAATAATTATAAATAATCAGTGTCCTTTATTATTGGCAATCGCGAAAAGACTTATTTTCTCGCTCGTTTCCGGTATCAGTTTGCGGCGAAATGGATCTATGAAAATATACCCCAAAATTTCAAGTCAGGAATTAATAAATTCTTCGACAATACATTTAAAAAAAATGGATTATTCTATGAATAAAAATAGTTATTTATGATATATATTAGAATAAAAATCCCAAATTACGATCTAATTTGGAGGATTTTATCTATTAATTAATACGACGCGGAGGTGACATGCGCACAGACTGAGGCCCGTTCCTGGATCTGTATCTACCCTGGCACAGCACGATATTTGTTCTCGCTCGGACTTGCATATTACCGATGTTTTTTTTCGCTCATATCCGATACGGAGCGATAAAAAACATCCCACCCGCAATTGCGGATTATAAAAAATCACTATTAGTTGAATACACCTAATTCATTGATAGACAATTAGCACGTAAACTATATTTTAATTAATTAGCGATTCCCCACAAATCACAATAATATTTAATATTGATATTTAACGAGTTGATGCGTTGTTTTTTTTTTTTATTCAATTTTGAATTAATGCCAACACGTGCTCATAATTAGGGGAATCCCTCGGCGTATTACGTATCGCAAATTACTCTACAACAACAAAAAAAAACATGAAATATTACAGGAGTGGGTTGGATGCAAATCACTCTCGATATTATAATAAATCCGATGCGATTCTGTTATTGAAATTTTATTGCCACTCGTACGCGAAATCGTATCGACGATAATACCGCCATTCGAATTGTGACAAAATATTTTTAAATTTAAATTTATTTAAAAATCCGCAGAAATAATGTTAATCGACGCGATCGAATCTCGCTCGGCGTCTTAATCGGTCCATAAAATAAATATATAAATAAGTAGCCGATTCGTTATTAATGCGACGACTGTCGAGATTATGAATGAAATTTTCGTGCATCAATTTTTTTAAATCAGACATCGCCAATCTTTTTATTCGATTGTTGAATCATTATGCTAATTATCGCTGATTAATTGTGCGGTTCCGGCTGAATGTTTTTTTTTGTGCACGTATTATTTTCGACGTGTTTATATATGAAGACATGGTTTCAGCAAACATATAGTCGTGTATGCGCGTACGTATCGGATGTGTGCGAATGATTTAGATTTTAGTCGCGGACTCTGCGCCAATATTTGGCGGTAGTTTACATTTTTCCAGGGCGATTATTGACGTCGTCTTCGATTATGTCATTATTCCGAAAGAGATCCGCAATTGGACCGTATTTCTTCCGGAGTCGCTTTCTAGAAAAAATGCGATTGCGCAATCGTCCGCGATCCGATGTGGCACTTATCAGAGCGTCGGATTTTGTGGACGCGACGCTAATTGGAGATTTGAAATTGTCGAGTTTCGCGGCTACGTCGTTTTGTGGGTCGTGTGTTTTTGGGGAGCAGGTGACGAAGTTTCTGGGGGCAGCTGCACTGCGGAAGGTGCACCGAGCGCGAAACCTGAGCGGTCTCCGCAGGTACCGCCTGTACGCCCGTAATTATAATCGAAATAGCAAGAAGGACGCATTGTTATGCATTTTTTTTCTAAGGATTCCTCTTCCTTATCTATCGCGTGCCGTATGCCGGCGAGTGCAATGTGCGGCATGCAGATGCAGCCGCACAATGGCCGAATCTTCAAGATGTCTTGGGCGTCGTGAGAGGAGCAGATGTGCCATGTAATCTGCCACAAATGATGTTTATACAGAAAAAAAAATGAAAGAGTTAAATGCATTTAGATGACGGCACGTGCTTCTGCCACTTACTGTTGATACGAATGCATCTTCGTTTTAGAAAAAAATAGTATCACCTTGCGACCGCATAAGAAAAGACGTCGGATTCATACAAAATCACGGGATAGGTTTCTGATATACAAAAAAAATATTAACCCCGTTTTTATGTTAATTCTTCGTCTTCTTTAGTCTATGTGGTTGAAAGTCGGTCGTTTTTATCGTTCCCCATTTCTTTTAGTGCAGACTCGTTTGTGCGTTTAGTGTAAATTTTCTTCCTCGTGTTCTTCTTTATGTTCCAGGTTTCTACGCTCTTCTACGTAAAAAAAAATTTAGAATACCAGACTTTGGAATTATTGCAAAATATGTTCATTCCATTCCATATAAAGAAGAGATTTAATCGTATTCTTCTCTTGAAACAGCTGGCCATCATCAGCATCATCATCATGGACGCAACAGCCCTATTATAAAGCCCTGTGATCATCCAACACCCTTCTCCATTTTATCCGGTAAGTTTCAATGATGCAGTATCCCTCTGTACACAGTCCAACCACCTCAAGCTTAGTCTTCCTTTCCTCGGGAGACAGGGAGGCTTGTTAACCATGAGCCTTTTCAGCGGCTGACTGTCTAGCATCGTCGTCGAATACGGCTCCAAATATTCGTCTCAGAATCCTCCGCTCCAGGACATCAAGTTGTCGCTCATCATGTTTTGTCAAAGCTAGCATTCAAGCCCGTATTTTAGGACAGGACTGATGAGGGTCATATAAAGCTTAGGTATCTCCGTGTATAGTCGGTACAGCTCTTCGTTGCATCGGATAAGCCATTCCTCGTTGTCAAATACGGCTCTAAATATCAGTCTCAGAATCTTCCTCTCCAAGATATCTAGTTGTCTCATCTTGCTTTGGCCCTTATGTTAGAACGGGCCTGATAAGAGTTATATAGAGCTTGACTTATCTTCTTTGAGAAGAATCTTAACCGTAGACCCTATTGAAGTCCAAAGTAGCAACGGTTTGCCAGCATGGCTCGTCTTCGTACTTCCAAATTGGTTCATTGTTATTTTTAATAAGTGTGCCGAGATATTTGCACTCCTGGACGGCTTCGAAGCTGTACTCTTCGACTCTCAGGGGTTCAAGGATTCGTCCTTGGTATATGGACATGTATTTTGTCTAGGTCTCATTGATGCTCGGTCAAATAACCATTGTCGCTCTCATTATTCGCTGACATGCATCCTTGAAAGCCATCCGAGATCTGGTCATAATGTCCATGTCGTTCCCAAAGCCAAGAAGCTGCACCGATTTCTTAAGATGATATGTAATTAAATCAAATTAGAGATCAGCTCTAGTTTTTTTAACAACTGAACCAAGAGAATCGGGTAAGGATTAATCTAAAGAAGTTATAGTCTCTCTATTTATTATTTATCGAGTATTTGAGCTTAGAGATGAGCTAAGTTTTTATATGTTCAAGGGAAGTTTACTTCTTAGCCTGGCTACATAATAAGGAATGGATTATGTTTTTATGAGAAAGATGGAAGTCCGAGCATGGAAAAACGGGATTCCACTGTATTATATATAAACAATAATGGAAACATTATGTAAATACAACCAGCGACAATAAATTTCGCGAGTTTTTTTGACCCAAGGATTAAGATCCATGTTATTAAATAATTCTTTATTTTTTTTATTACTTGTACAGTAAAATATGTCTAGAAATACTATATCTATATATGCTTAGCGATAAAAAATATTAAACATACTGTGCTACACAGAGTCGCCAAATTTAATAGCGCTAGCTAGTACATGAAAAAAAACAGAACTGTTTGTCGACTTATCTGATATTTTTTTCTAAACAATTTACTGATAGGATTATAGGTAGTTGTCATTTAGTGCTGCCTGGAACTTATTAATCCATTATGTACTTTATGTGATCCGTACTAGTATCATCTTCAAAGAATCAATTCATTTTTAGAAGACATGTTTTGGATTAAGTAGTTATTTTTCAAAGAAGAACATTCCTTTCACTGTTCTTGGGAATCAAGGGCATCTTCAGTGCCACCTTCGTTTGTCCAGATCTCGATTGCTTATCTGTAAGTGATTTTATTTAATGTCTGACGCAATATCTCCTTTAAAGAATTAATTCATTGTTCTTAAATGTTTATACAATACCCACTATTTTCATTTCAAATGTATTTGTAGACGTTTTTTACATTTATTAGCACATACAAAGTTTCCAAACAGTATCCTTATCAGCATCTGTGAGTGAATAAACACATATCTCTTTGTCCGATTTTTTTAAGTATAGAATTTTATACATTTTTGTTCGTTCATAAAATGTAGATGAAAAAAAATTTATTAATTTTGTATATATATATATATATATTATTTTCGTGTTAAAAAAACATCGCGTAAAATCGAGGGATACATGTGGGTGATGAAATTGTGTTTTTGACTCCAACACCTGCCCCTGCGATAAAGCAGTGAAGGCGAGTACTGTCTTATGAGGAAGCATAAGGCACCGCGGACATCTGCTCCTCTTCAAAGATACACTATCACCGTATAAAAAAATGTATATATCCGACGCCGCTCGGCGTCTCCGGCGTCTAATCCGAGCAGGTGATGCCGAGTACACATTCGATTGTGCAGTGATTGTGTTCGAGGCATAAAACATTCAAACACCTTGTCAAACCCACAAGACCAGGTTGTACACCAGGTTTTATTGAGCCAAAAAATGGCAGGTGAGACGGCACTCACTGGGCCATGGTTTTTTTTCGTCGTCGAGTCCTACTCCGATATCACTGCTGGCGTCGAGAAGCCGTACAAAACGACGCACTTATACTCGAATAATTAACTCGGCGACTATTGCGACAGACAGGCCTAACGAAGATGGCCAGTGAAAGTAGAGATCTTCGGCGGCGATACGGATAACAGAGTGCGACAGGATTCTGCGAATGTTGTGAGAAAACATCGACACCATTATGCATCTGTCGCTGCGACAATGCGATCGCTCAGCCTCTTTCTTCCTTCCGATTGTCATTGTTGAATGCCACCGTCTCATTGTTGACAATGTAGAAGACCTTACACTGTACCGTTAACCCTTTGATCGAACATGTGCGATGGTGATTTGAAAGAAATATGTGTACAGTAATAATGCACAGCTTCTCAAAATGTTTCGAATCGCACAGGAAGATTCGCTTCTTCTGAAATTAGACGGGCGCCGTTCATCCGTGTCGTTTTTAAAGGTGTTCATAGCTCAAGGTGCTATTCGACGCTTCCTCTTCGACGAAAAGGTGCATCATCCAGCATTGTTAACTGCGTATCTCTTGCCGCAAAGATTGATGGTGTCGACAGAACATTTTGATTGCATAAAATGAAGGAAAAATATGATAAGAGCGTTCATCTCGCAGTGTACTGCGATAAAAATATACGACTTCCTTTCCGAGTCCGAATTGACAAAGTTTTTATATTTTCGCTCGTTTCGTGCTTTTTTTCAGGTCTTTACGACTGCGCTGGTCCTTGAACCCGAGACTTTGAAACTTGGGATTAATGAATGCCGAATGCCATCATCGGCAAAAAATATCAGAGTCATAAATAACTTTCGATTTTTTATCTTTTATTTTGCTTTAAAAAAAATTACAAAATCACCACTTTTAAATACAACCTTCTCCCATCTTATTGGCAACTTATCGATTCCCTCCTCATACAATTTGGTGGGTTTGGACTGAAAGAAAATATCGAAGCATTGATTGACCTGCTCATCATTAATGAAAGTTTTTTCATTAAAAAAAATCTGTAAGGAACAGAAAAGGTGGTAGTCCCTAGGAGCAAGATCTGGGGAGTAGGGTGGATGTGGCAAAACAGACCAGTTGAGCTCCAGAAGTTTTTCTTGAGTCAATTTTGCCGTTATCGTGTAACACCTAGGTTCCCAAACTTATTTGACCCATGGCCCCCTTTTCAGACACAAAATTACAAAAAGCCCCCTGGAAATTTACCTTTTTTATATTAAATGAAACAGAAAAATGTAGTGAACTTATTTTTTATCTACTTACTTAGTGTTATAAATGAGATACGCCGATACTGAAATTGTTGAGTAATTAATATTTATTAAATAATACTAATGAGAAAGACAAATCTGATGGACTGTCACCAATATTTTCATATTTTGCAGTTTTTATTTAAAAATATTCAAAAAATATATTCAACTATGAGAATATTTTTTTTAATTTCGTAAAGGTATTTTGGAAATAAATCAATTGTATTGCAATGAACGATGCAGGCGATCAGCAAGATTTTTTTAAATTAAATGTTGTCGATGAATCACACAATGCACTGTTAATATATTTGGCACCGACTGAATATACATGTACACACATCGTGTAAAACATCGTGTAAAAACGGATTTTTAAAATTCTATAAGGGTATAAATATTAGCACCTCGTGGCCCCTTCCCAGGGCTCCCCTACTCCCCCAGGACCAGAATTACCCCCCTAGCTTCCTCCAGGGCGCCTTGGGGGGCCAGGTGACCCACTTTGGGAACCTATGGTGTAACAGGATAACGCCTTTCCGATTGACGAGTGCAAGACGCTTTTTCAGTAGTTTTTCATGAACTCTTTGCAGCTGCTGAACGAATGTATCGGCAGTAATCGTTTCATTGCGCTTCATCAGCTCGTAGTGGATTATTTATCGACGATCCCATGCAATCCCCGGTTAATCCTGGTTGATCCTTATGCAACTGTTGTCTTTTGTGGACAATATTTTCATAGGTGATCCATTTTTCATCGTCTGTTATTGTCCTATCCAAAAAAGGCTCGATTTTATGTCGCGAGAGGAGACTTGTGGCAATAGACATTCGGTCTGCCTTATTTCGGTCACTGAGAGAATCCTGGAGAGAGACGATGCTGGACAGTCAGCCGCCGAAAAGGCTTATGGTTAACAGGTCTTCTTGTCTTCGGAGTAAAGGAAGCCTAAGTTTGAGGTGGTTGGACTGTGTACAGAGGGATACTGCATCATTGAAACTTGCATCATGATGATGATGGCCAGTTGTTTCAAGAGAAGAACACAATAACTGACAGGGCACTTATCTATCCAGTGAAAATAGAAATCCCTTTGTCGGATGAGTCACTGCAAGTGAATCCAAAAAATACAAACTGTCTACCTGAATCGGAAGTTATTTATGACTCAACCTAATATCTTACATAGAAACTGGAACGGAGTAAACTGTAATCGATATTTAAATTCGCACCAGATATTATAATCGTATCGATTCCTTCAATGCGGCTCTTAACGGTCGTTACATCACCCGTTTACATGGTCGGCGACAAGTCACAGAGGCACGTCCCGCTCTGCAATTGCATCGAAACGCAGCAGCAGCAGCCAGATGCAAGTCGAGATGATCCGCATTAATTATCAATTTCCGTCGTCGATTAGGTGCCGAGAAAGTCTTAATGACGGGCAATTGCGCCTCGTTAGTCTTGAATTGCGTCCATCCTGATCAAGTGCTTTTGAATGTGACGAGTTCATTAGGTCGCAGCTGAAAGATGTCAATTAGAAGCGGGCGGGGGATGTGCGGCGATGACATCTGAACCTTGAACTTGAGATGTGACGATGAGGCAGATCGCTGGGGGGTAAATGATTGAAACCCGGTTAATTACAGCAATCATGACGTAAATAATGCTCGACGACTGACATAAATGTATTTATATTATAAGAACTCACGGTGGTCCAGCTACGAGAATCTGGTATATTTAAATGAATTAAGTATCGTTATTTATATTTGATTGAACTTGAACTCATTTTATTTTAAACTAATATTAACATATTTCTAGAGTTCGTGTTGAAAAAAATAAACGGTATACATATAAAAATTAAAGAAAGGTTCCGTCGCTCAAAACCGGGTAAGATCGTTAATTTGAACGGAACCGAACCGAAAAAAATATGGGTTATATCGATTTTAGTACGTTTTCAAACAAAATTTGAAAATTTAATCCGTATAAAAAAATAATACAACCAATTTTTGGAAAAAAACTGTACTCCAAATTCATTCCAAAATAAAGACCCGTTTCATCTCAAACTATTAAAAATATTTAAAACAAATTCCAATTTTTAGAAGTATTTTAATAATCACAAATGAACAATTGCAAAAAATATGATTAAAAAATTAGATAATAAAACATATTTTAGTATTTGGGAGGAAAATAAAATTGCACGTCCAAATTTATACAAAATTTCAATGGCTGTTTTAAGAACTACAGCTACATAGGTTAGAGTTGAAAGGGTCTTCTCTGGTTTAAAAAAAATAATTAAAATTTTTATTTAAATAAAAACACATTGGGAAATATTTTATAATTAGAAATAACTTTTGTTAATTATAAATAAATACACGTAATTAATTCAAATAAAACCGAACACCGAAATTAACCGTTATTTTCTTCGGACCGAAAAGCGAAACTGAACCGATAAATATTTTTTAAACGAACCGTAACCGAAAACTGTAACGAAAAAAATAACGATTTAAAGCCCCGCATCAGTTCAAAATAATATTTAGGATTTGTACCGTGTAAAAAAAAATTAAGCGTTCTTAGCGTCAAGAACGTCTCTGCTAAATATTGTTGTATTTAATTTTTGATCGTAGGATATTGCATTACATTTGATTCTCTTTTTACGCGTTTCAAAAATTTTAAACCTCATTATTGATGGAAATTATATATTTTTTATTCATTCATTCATTCTAATTAGAGTAGTTTCCAGCGTGCGTTCAAATTGAAGAATTTTTAAAGAAATTATCGCGTAAAAATGAGTGAATCGCGTAAAAAAAACCGGTACATCCAAAAATTGCGTAAATGAAATATCTCTATAAAGCTTTTATTAGCACAATATTTATAGGAAAAAATGATATTTTAGACATTCGAGGTATATCTAAATAAATAAATAAATTATATATAAATAATTTTAACATTTCAGAGATCACTATGCGCTAAAATGTTTAGCATATCCTGATCCACCTTTCATTAGCATAAACGAAGAAACTATCGTACTATGATTTTAATAGTACTATAATTTGAATAATTAAGTCGTAACCTGTTTTAGCGAGAACACTGTGATTTATCGAGGAGATCCTAGTTAATAATAGAACACATTGATGACATCATTCCTTAATTTTTTAAAAATATTTTTTTTGCGCGGACGTCACTGACACCTCAACCCAAAGTTGATAAGATACAAAAAGACTCGTCTTAAACGGCTCTTAATAAATAAACGGAGGTTCGTTTACCAACGGCAGTTGGCAGAGGTTTCGTTAATGGTTTCATCTCGCCCGCGGGGTCCCAGTCCCCCCGTATCGCGTGGGTCTTCCGAGTCATCGTGGCAGAGCAACTGGTCCGGTGCCCGTCGGAGACCTTCGGGCGTCTCCGGGCGCGTGTCGAGGCCAATTATCTACTTGCGGACCTCAAGATTTTTTATGTACCCGATGCCAGAACGGACAACAATCGCTTCAACGTCAGTTGACCACCGCGCATCAATTATATATTTTTCCCATGGTGCACGAAAATATTAACATTTGAAGATATCGGCGATTTCGGATATCGGACGTGTTTGCGAATGCATCGAAAGTAAATATCGGTGTCTGGTGGGCAGTGGTTGTCAGTTCCTCGACCTGGTGCGGGGAGTGTGTCGAGCTGGTCTTGGTGAATGGTTCTTGGCACGCGGGCGGCGCGGGGAGGAGATCTCCAGCCGCCGTGACGGGCACTGTTCCGTTGAAAGGACGCGCCTGACGCCACACCAGGGAGCCAAATGGAGGCAAAACGTCTTCACGAAACCGAGTTTTTAACGATCTTACGCACAGTCTAGTAGCTTTGTGACATTTCCGCATTAATCGTAAATCGGCATCTCCTCCTGTCGTCGATTTATGGCGCGCAAATCGCGAGATATCGCACGTAAACGATCCGAATCATTTGTTGGGCGATCGCCATTTGAAGCACTGATTCATCAGAGTTGTTGGTCGAGTACGTTACTAAAGAAAAACCGGGGGGGAACCGTACTATCGTAAGAGAGTCGTTACAAAAATGCCTTACATGATCCAATTTTTCGTCATAGCATTCGACTTAGCATATATCACGGCCGTTGCGAAATTGGTTATTTTGCCGATTTTCAACACAAAAATGGTTAACGTTGCAATTAATCAATCCCCGTACGACCGGGATTACATTTGTGCGTAACTACAAAGTGTTTGATGAATGAGTTCAAAAAAATTTCTGGCCATCGGCCAAACCATTCGCCAGGCATTTCTCGGAATTAGGTACATCACTCTTGACTGTTGACCTCTATATTGGATTTTTTATCTCAATATATCTTTTTTTACGAGCACTCGGTAATGGTCAGCACTGTTTACGTGCGATCTCATAGTACAATGCATTGCAAAACAATTGCGTCATCCGTCGGATACGATTCTCACTAGCATTGTAACGAATGCGTATAAACGTGTTCAGAGAGTGTATGAAAAATATTTCAGGCATTCGATGACTATGTTGTTTATCATCATATGATTTCCGCGATTTCTTAGTAAAATTTCGCCAAATATTTTGGCTATCGATCAAATATTTCGGTTTGTAATCAAGATCGTTGCTCTTAGATCGTTGATCCATATATGCGTGATATGGAAAATGGAAATCATCGCCGCAATTTGGCAGTGATTTTTTTTGAACGAACCATCGCCCTCGGCTAGTAGTATGCGAGAATCAAATTCATTCATCATTCAAATTTCGAGTCTACCATTATGGCCCCCGGGTCAGAATCGTAATATAGCAGTGTGCGTGTTCAACGATCTATAAATGTAACACATCGGATAATTGATCATGATTTATAGAGGAGTACACGGAAGCTGAACGGAAGGCGATCGAAATCCGTCTAAGACCCGGGGCTGTCGGGGAAAAAAAATCGAAATTCAAAATTAGCCGTTAATACTGCAGCGTGGAAATTAATTGGCGTATAATTTTCTGCTTATTTATGCCCCCCGTTTGCACTTAGAGTATTTTTGTGGGTTATGTAAATTTTCATTGCGTGATGAAAACCATGTAAAATGTATGGCGATAATTTGCATATGCGATTGTGTTTGCTTTCGCCGCGGGCATCGAGAACAACGCCCGATGTAATTTTTAATAAAAAAATAAAAAACAATCGTTATATTAACAGATTATCCGGATTTTAATGCTTTTGCGATGTGATTTTTTTTTTGCACAATCATAGTTTCGCGTATTTGTATGCCGCGAAAATAAAATGGACATAATTTCGCCGAGCCGAGAGTTTCAAAAGAGTCATTGTCCGATGCTATGTTTTTCCGTCAATTACGGAGATCTAGATTTCACTTTATGGGAAACATTTTTATATTTTTACACATGCCAAATTTTTCGGACATGTTTTTTTGTTGTTGTGGCCTTACATAATAATATTGTTCGCGAAAAATATTTAGAAGAGTGAGAGTCGGGGAACGCAACTGTGGACACAACTGGGTTAACAATTTTATCTAGAAATTTGGCATATGTGAAAGATTTTTTTGTTTGTTAATATGATAACGTGCAAAAATATAAAAATTATAATTATTGGACCTTATAACTTTCAAATTCGCATAGTTTTTTTATGCTTAAACTTTTTGTATTTGTCTAAAAAAGTCTACTGAATAAATATTATCTACAATCGCAAAAAAAATAAAAACAACAATATTCGCAGATGTTGCAAAGCGCGCGATTTTTTTATTCGGGACTATGTGCCAAGTGCGAGTGAAACGTACGAGAGACACGTGCTGCGAGAGCTCAGTCTGCGGCGAAACTTCGCCGAGAGTATTACGTAGTCACATTGATTAATTAAAATATCCATAATATAATTATGAAGCTTATCATGAATAACTGTTATGATATAATTTATTCTAAGAATAATTCATCTTGACTAAAATGCTTATATTTATGTAACGACATTCTCAATAACGCATTATTTTTAATTAATTTAATTCGAGCAGTATTTAATTAAAAATAAATCACTGGAAATATCAGACTATTAATAGTTTTTTAACATTTAACCGATCCGTCACGACGGCTCAAAACCAACGCCGCTGGCCGATGGGGTATATTTTGTGTCACTTTCTTAGAAAATTATGTCGTTCAATCTATTAAAGAACATCTCAAGATATAAACAAATATTAAAAAAATATATTCAGCAAATATTTGTGTTAAATTCATTTAATTTTAAAGAAAACTAAGCTGGTTATTGTCGAAGAATATTCTTAAAAGGTTTATTTCATGAAATTATTATACAGCTAAGCATATTTTTGTGCGACTTTTTCTATACACTATATTTAAAAATACAAGTAATAAATTTGAAGGATTTTATGCGGTAAGTTTGCCTGCATAGCCAAATGTATTTCATCCTTACATAATCAATATATCAAGTACAGTCAAACCTGTTTTTGTGCGGTGGATAGGAACCGCATACAATAAAAACCTTTCAAAAATTCACGAGTAGCTATAAAAAATATTTTTCATTTTAAAATGACATATGCGTTTAATTGCATAAACTTTTTCTTAAGTTTTTAATCGGTTTGTCAATATGATAGAAAAAATAAGATTTCCTACGATAAAAAATACAATAGTTTTTATGCGAATTCTCAAATAAAAATGTGTTAAATGATTTAATGTTCTTATAGAAATGGATCAATTGTATTAATGGTATTTGAAAGTATTAAAATATTTATGACGATTCTTGACAAATTCGCTAAAGATTTGGAAATTAAAATCCCATAACCCTCCTTCCCCTTTCCCGTTGACGCTACTAATTTTGAGAAAAAAATTGAACCACTTTTCAAAAATGTTTTCCTTCACTGATACAGTGCAATACATATGTAAGATAGGTTGAGACAGTACTTTTAAAAAAGCTTTTTTTATGCGTTTTATTATACGCGATCCCTATCCACCGTACAAAAACAGGTTTGACTGTATACTAAATTGTAGATTATGAAATTAATAAATTAAAGTAAAAAATCGATAGATTAAATAAGAGAATTTGTAGAAAGTACATACATTATAAAACTTTTTCGAACTATAGCATCTATATATGTATATAATAACATTTTTACGCTTAGTTATTTCAATTTAATAAATTAATAATGAAAAATCGGTGCGATATTCTCTATATATTATCGCGCCGTTTAGTGTGCGGTCTACCGTAACACTTTTACATTAGTATGCGGTCTACCTTTAAATCGCGATAATTATTCATTTGTTTTGTAGTAGTCCTTCCATAGGCGCTAAGCCCAAACACGTGCACGGTTGCAGCTGCACACACTTTTGTCTAGAAAATTTAACACGTCTTTCATTTTAAAATGATTGATTTAAAAAAAAAGTGACAAAGATCTTTAGAAATTGCCAATTGTAAAATTTGTCAATGATTTTAAAATCGCGCAGAATACATGGCTGGATGCCAAAATGATTATTTTTAAGAGAAGTGTTTCAGATCTTTCCACGATTCATTCCTGATTAATAAATGAAATAAATATCTGCGATTGAAAGGTAGACCGCATACTAAAGCCGAACCATTTTGTTTAAATCATTGTAAATAACTAATTGCTTTATTTTCTTGTGCCGCCTTATTTATTTGCTACTTTCTGTACGCGAAATCGATATAAGAACATAGTTTTTAATTAATAATTTCGCACGATGATTTGTTAATACAAGTGCACAATTAAAACTAGTCATTTAACAGTCGATAAAAATCCAATAATTGATTATTGCACATCCGCCGCATAATCGCGTTTCTCACGGACGTTTGTCCAGAAGCTGCATCCGATTCACACAGCGGAGCGGCCCCTGGACCAACGTGCAGGTGCAATCAAATAACGAATATTTAGAACGTATTTAATTTGTAATGGGAGATTGTGCAGCCACAGTCGTCTCTTTGTTCATGTGTTTCCTTATTGTGCTGTGTGTGTGCTGGAATCAGGTCGGAAATGTACTGTTTGTTTGGGACCACGATTGTGCTGTGGGAAACGGAAGTTGTTCAACTGCCGAGGCGCGAATGTGAGAACAGTTGCAAGTTCGGCGATATTTCGGCTTCCAGATATGTGGATGGTCCATATACCGTCTTTTTTTCTTTCTTATCCGGAACGCATCCTGGTTCGTGTTTGAACACGTGTATCGGCCGGACGTAAGCGACGTCTTCCAGAAATTCGAAATTTGAAGAACAATCTTACTATTAATTAAATAAAATTTTAATATTGGATATCATCCTTTCCGAGCTGCTGGAACGACCATTAATGCATCCTAAAGTTTTATTTAATAAACTTAGGATGTTTTAAATAAGGACATAATCGAATTCTTTGAGAAATTCGATTCAAATCAACCAGTTGTTATGATAATGGTATAAGTCCATATGAAGAAAATCATTTTTAAAGTCCAAAAAAAAATGTTACGATCTCAAGTGGTTCAAGATCATCTTCACTGATGCTTGGTAAATATGCATACACCAGTGCTACCTAAATCAGTCAATTGCGGAAGATGAATTTTTGGGGCCTGATGATAATTACTTTTCAGAGACACCTAATACTGCCAGCCCTCCTATAGCGTTTCTTCTAAATCGCTGCTTTTTACAAAATTCCTTGTCAATCAAAGAGCATTGACCTTTATTTCGCTCGGCAATGTATTATAGATTTACGAAATATCTAAAATGACCTTAAAAATATTAGAATTTTGTAGAAAACAGAGATTTACAAGAAACGTTATAGGAGGGTTGACTGTAGTATATAATTGGGGGGGAGGTTCGTCTGAGGATAAATTAGAAAAAATAATGCATGTAATAATTATAAAAAAATAACATATCTATAAAATAATGAGTAAGGTGTTGGGGTCCTTTAGGGGCCCAATGATTAGGGGCCCCAAAGGAAACGAGTAGGAAATAAAATTCTCTAAACTGCAAAACTCTCAATATTAAAAATTATAAAGGTTTAACTAATAATAAATTTTAAAAAAATCAAAATCAATATCTAAATATTTTAAAGATTATAAAAAGAATTGGCTAAGCATTGGAAGCTATCATAAAAAGTGATAAAACTGATGCATTGATCAGATGTACAGCCTCAGCCCTTCTATAACGAAGAAATCGCGACCACGTTATAGAAACCAAAAGCACTCATACAAAATTTGGAAAAAGGGCTTTTTAATTTTATTTTGTAAGCTGAACGAAATCAATATAACAAACATCAGGGGTGAGCAACCCGCGGCGTTTCAAATACTTTACATTCTGATTGAAAGCGATCATTGGTCGAGATTAAATGATGTAGGGTTAGAAAGTTGCGTGCGAGTTGCTGTGTCGTCTATATCTGCAAATATATGCCAATTAATGGCAAAGAAGCAATGTCAAAGTTTTCATTAATCTAGCCGTGGCGATGGGGTCTATTTGGTACTCCTAGTTTTTGATTTTTCTCGAATAATTCTCTTTATATGAATTCTACATATTACAAACTATTTGTATCTGTTTAATAGACTTTATGTCCACGATTGCGAAAAAAATAAAAACAACAATATACGATTCTGTAGCCAGGGACGCGATGATTTTTCTCGCTTCCATCCGTAACGATATGCCATGTGCCAGTGAAATGTATAATAGTGACACGTGCCACGAGAATTTAGCAGTCGGTCTATCGGTGGCGTGTCCTCAGTGTGCAGCGAGACATCGTCAAATTATTATGCGTATCATGAACACCTATTTTTATTCTTATAATAATCCATTTTTTTAAAATAAAAGTCAAGATATTTATGAAGAATTCATCAATATCTTTAGTTGAAATTCTTGGGGTCTTTTCCCCATATAAATAAACCCCCTTCGGATGACGCGGTTGGTTTCGAGCCCCGTGACGGATCGGTTAGAAGAGTAAAATCAGTTAAATATTTTATTATTAAAAAAAACATTAATGTTAGATAAGAACGTAAAATATGACATAAAACCCCTCATTTAAATAAAGATCGAACTGCACAGTATTCATTCCAATTAGCCAAAAATTAACAAACGAAAATAACAGAACTTTGCATAAAAATCTCCGCGAATATTTTAATATACAGGAAACCCTCCTATAACACGGTATCCAAGAACATGGTTCGCCTGTAACATACAAAAATATAATCATTTATTTATCAAGATATTGATCAAGAATTTCTCAATATCTTTACTTGTAATGCTTGGATTTTATAATTTATAATGGAAAATATAACCCCTCCGGACGACGCGGTTGGTTTCGAGCCGCCGTGACGGATCAGTTAGATAACCTTTTTATAATATTTCTATTAATGGGCCATTTTTTCCATTCGCATATTTTAGTGATTTGACCTGCATTTACGTTCTATGAGGGAGCTGTATAGGAGGGACTGTCGAACTCGTTATAAAAATGATTTATTCGAGACAGTTTTTTGCCTGAAATATATTCAATAAATCTAATAAACCAAGTTTATGATATTTAATTTAAAAAAAATGTAAAATCAGGTACTACATTCTAGATATTCATCATATTTTTATCAGATCATCTAGTTTTGATGTATTTATTATAAACATTTGGTTTTATTGATATATTCGAGGTATTTATTTGCACCTGATGATTATGTCGTTTCGGAGTTTTTCGAGACTATTTGCGCATCCGAGCAGGTATACCACCAACACTACGATCAGCTGTTATTATCGGTCCATAACAACACAATGAGTTGCACAATCAGGATGTGACGTACATATACTCGGGCTCTCCATACGCGTACGTTTCCCATAATATATCGACATGTAATATTTGTTATTAAGTCAGGTAAGGGCCGAGGGTCCCACCTGTGGATTGTTATCATCCAGTGGGCAATCAAGGGACCGGAGAAGGCCTGCGAGGGTGGAGGGTGAGCAACTGGTGGCAGCCAGCTTGTCCTGGAGCTCCAGTCTCAGTCAGAGTCTCCGGCAGATGTTTAACTCAGGTAGCCTCAACCCCGAGGCGACCCGAGAATATTTTCTTGAGATTCTCCACGAAAATAAAAATATATTCATCGACTGATTGATTGGACACAGTATGTTCTATTATAACAAAATATATAATAAATACAGATCGATCGCATATTGAGATTATTTATATTAATTAAATCGTCGTCGGTCGTGTGCGGGTTAAACACCCCATCTTTTTCTTCCCACAATGTGCATCTTATTTTTTTATCATCGACAGTTCGCATTTTTTTAAGCCGTACATTTTTGCAAGAACATTTTTTAAACGTACATTTATTTTTGGCAAAGCAGATGTCATGATTTCTTTCTGCAGATTTTTTAAATAAAAAAATAACCTTTAACTCGACATATGCTAGCGTGAACGATTAATTATTTTAATTATTAGTAATAATAATATAAAAAAACATGATTTTATAAAATCTTTTTTTCTTCTATGTGCTTTGTATTATCTGTACTTATTCTGAGGTGAGAGATCTCGAAGAGCTTCTCGCAGGTATTGGTTGCAACGCAGCTGCCAAGGCATATGGACAGGAGTCCCATATTTTTTTCCATACAGTTTCTTGATAAAAAAAATCTAAGACCTATTATATTCTTCCCTGTTGCACTGATAGCAGCACAATAAATCCCCCGAACATCTGCATACTATAGATATTCGAAAAACAAACACAAAAAATCACTAATGATAGCAATTTCAATGTTTTTTTCAACAACAACCGTAATAAAATTGATGTTTATTATATTTTCCCATATGTTGGTGATTTCTCGGTATGTGATTTCAAGAACGTATTGCACCCCATTGTTCGAGTTGAAGAGTTGGTGTTTGATTTCTCACGCCAATTAGTTGTTGAACTGTTTATGCTTATTAATAATATGAAATGAATAACGGATTTCGGATGCGAATTTAATTAAACACCGTGTTAATCAAGGGATGCCTCCGGTATTACGTTTTCTCGATAATTGCGCTCAATTTTTAGTCCTGTTTTATTTTAGTACATTTAATAGCCGCTTTTACGTTTTTTATTTCCCGCAATGTACGTTTAAAATATTTAAAATTCGAATAAATTTTTAAACAAATTGTAAATAAATGCGCGATGTTTTTTAATGTTAAAAAATATGTGTCAGAGAGTAATTGGTGAGGATCTTGGTGATTTGCTTATGTTTTAAATGTGTCGGTCATTCAAATAATGTCTTAACCAAGAAAAACATTATCTATTCAAGAGAAAAGAAAAAAATCACATGAAAATGCGACCTTTAAAATATGATGAATGGAAGAAACCCTTAAAGAATGGTGTGTCAGCTCGCGGTCCAGCAATATTAATTCGAGATAAGGTCCTTCACATCTCACGTCTTGATTAAATATCGAAGGATTTACTGATAAGGAGCGGCACAGCGAAATAAAATTGTAATTAGAGTGAAAAGTTAAATCTCATCTGTCTCGTCGTAGAAAAGTAAGTAAAATCGCCTATAAACGCTTTGGTTGCCGAAATCCGATATATCGGATTTTTCTACATTATCCAGAATTGCCGGATCCGACGGATCTAAAATCCTAGAATCCAATACATTTTAAGCCGTTTGTGGGGTAATTGCTTTAGGGGTATATAACCTTTTTAAACAACACGTCCAAAGCATACAACGCCCCGCTACACATTTTTTCTCTATATTTATTATTTAAAAAATCGTCACATTTCTGGAATAATAATCTCAGAAGGCCCGGTAACCAAAGGGTTAAATGAGTTATTCGAGAAAAATTTGAGTCTCGAATAGACCCCATCGGCACGGTTAGGTTAAACAAATGGATTATACTAATAATAAAAAAAAAATATTCATGATATGCAGTTAAACCTCACTAACACTAAAATCGGGACCGTGTTTATTTAGAGTCGTGTAATTGGGGGAGTGAAGCCGTCCGGCTGTGTACGTATAGCCTGGCACGTGTTGAATACACAGACGCTAGCCAACGTTTGACTGTATGTGAATGCGACCGCGCAATTGGAGGATTTGCGGCGAATATTTCAGCGCGTAATTCGGGGTAGTGTAATTGGGGACCACTGTATATTGGTAGAAAAATCTAAAATATCGATACAGTTTTGAATTTTTTTTTACAAACTAATGCGACGCAGAGCTCGCCTGCCACTCTGACACGGTGGGCGGTTTTAACCAAAGGGTTAAAAATATTTTATCGGTTTATCTGTAAGCTTGAAATATATGCATATTGATTTAAATCAATATGTTTTATATAATTTTATATCAGGGGGCCTCTGATGCCCATAAATGCCCCTAATACCGAAGACGCCGATGTCCTGCATCATATTCTTAAGGTAGTTACGGGCCTGATGCAATGATTCATAAAAAAAAATTAAATATATTTTTTTGCATTTTGAGAGATGAACTTTGAGGCCCCTCGAATTTTGGAGGCCCGACGCGCGCGCCAATTGCCCCAAAGGGTAAATCCGCAACTGCATGGATGACTTCATAATTGTGGTTCAGTGGTTCTTAACCTGGGTTCGGTGAGTCAGTCTCCCAGGTTCGGCGGAGGTCAAAACACACACCCGAATTATTATACAATATTATGAAAAATGATATAAGGATTCGGTAAAGGCGTATATGAAACTGGTGGGGTTCAGTACCTTTAACAAGGTTAAGAGCCACTGGTTTAGATGCTTTGATGGAAGCTAAGAGAAGAAAAAATATCTTATTCCAAGAATCCCCTGCTCATCCATCAAAATTGAACACTGAGGAATATAAAATAAGCCTTTCCCCCTTCAAACTGTACTAGTAAACTACAACCATTGTACTTGGGAATAATCCGTGCTTTTAAACATCGCAAAAATCCGATACAAATATTATTATCAAAGTTAGAACGATGAGAAGATCCCAAAATATAAATATTTTATTTCTTGATAGATGTCCTACTCATCAAAAAAAAATTAACACTGAGGAATATAAAATTAGCCTTTTTTCCTTCAAACTGTACTAGTGAGCTTGAGAATTTGCAGCCATTAGACTACCACATTTACCACAAAAATCTGGTACAGATAATCAAAATTAGAACGACGAGAAGATCCCAAAAATGTGTATGTTTTAGATGCAATGTATTACAATGTTAGGGCATAGGGTTAAATAAAAAGAAATAATGACTGAAAAACCCGGAATCTACGTTTTCCCTCTAATTATGTTTTTTTTATTTGTTTCTTCAAAAACATAAAAACGGGGTTTCACTGTATTATCATTTTCAAAAATCAAATTTCATCCTACATTGTGGTCATATTTCAATGGATCTATTATTTTGTTCACATTCGAAACAGAATTCCACATAATCTGATAAGAGATCCGTGAGCGTTCATAATGCCAACAACCGATTCGCTGATTCAGATAGTACGATCTGCACAGAATTGCAGTAGCATCTGTTCTCGAATATGGCACGCGTTTAGTATATATGCATTTTTTTTAGAAATCTCAAAAAAAACTAGGATAATAGGGAGCGCGGTATTTATTTCGTGGCACGCGATGCCTTGACCTCGTGGGTCTTCCTCGGATCGAATTTGTCGTGTGGATGGGAGAGTAAAGAATTTGAACATCACGAAATCTGACATGTGTGTCAACAGTTACACGTTTTTGTATTTGTTAATAAAATGTGTTAAACACGACGAGCGTGTCGTTGATTATGGGGGGCGTGCGCGAATCGGGGTCTCACCGTCCGAATCTACCCCCACCACCCTCACAAATAAATTTATTTTACTTAAAAAAAATGATAAGTTGGATCGAAAAATGTTTTTTTTATTGAATAAGTTAAAATGATTTGAAATTTCGCTTGGATTAAGCAGATGGTAAACTGGTTCTAGCATTTTTTGGACGTGGATTTCTAGATAATTTCATTTTTTTCTTGGGGTCGTCAGCCCCATTATACTGCCCAGCTCCGCATAATGTTCCATAGAGATCACTAATTCAATTACTTTTACCGAACCTAAGATTTATGATAATTGGGCATTGCCTAAGGGTAGATTTACAGAAACATACACAAAATATTATTTTAAAATCTCTCTTTTTAGCTAGTGTTATTACTAACACCTTTAGCTCCTGAGATCTTGTTTGCTATTATTTCAACAGTTAAAGGGTTAATGCAAACGTGCGTATGCATTAACCCTGTCTGCGTAATAGATAGACATAAACGTAATTGAAATTTAAACAATTTCATTTCTAAATGACATCAACGTCTTCGTAAACTTTCTGTTAAACAAAGCCTGGTGAAAAAAATTCTTCATCACAAAAAATCCAAACTTAATTCACAGCCAATAAACATTAAAGAGACTCTTCGAAAACCACATAAAACCAAGAAAGACTTTATACGCAGTGGAACCCTAATTCAATAAAAACGTTGAATGCGGGATTGTTTAACATTGTTCTTGTTTGTAGAGTAGAGAAGTTCTACATCCGGCTATACGCCTCGAGAAGAGCAGCATCCGACCAGACCATACAGAAGAAGTTCCAGATTATATACCTCTTCCAAATTAAATGGACTTTAAACAATAAAAAAAACGGAAAAGCCCTGTGAGAGTGAAATAACTATAGAGCTTTTGAAAGCTGGAAAAAATTGCCAATTAAAAATAATTCAGCCTAATAGTCGAAACGAGAATAACTTTAGCAGGATGAAGCATAAGACTGGTTATTCTTTTTTTTCAAAAAAGGTGGTAAATCCCTCTTAAAGAATTACAGACCTATCTCGTTGCTATCACATTTATATCAATTCTTTTCCAAAATAATATTAATATAATCTCAAAAAGGCTACATTAATTACAACCACCAGAGCAAACCGAATTCCGAAGTAGTTTTAGTACTATAGGCCATATTTATACCCTCAGACAAATTATACAAAATCATACAAGTGGACTACGAAAACGCCTTCGACACCAACGAAACCTGAGCTGTGTGGGAATCTCTCCAAAGATACTGAGATCTCCAACAATGACTGTTCAATTACAC
>JAGXCT010034537.1:0-27043 GCA_022495035.1 Philopotamus ludificatus
AAAGATTTTCGTCGGGTATTGCTTATATAGACCCACCAGACTGTTTTTCTCTCTTAATTTCTGTAGCATCATTAGAATGAAGTTCTACTTTTTGAATATGATTTTCTCAGCCCGCATAAACATGCTTAAGCGACGCCATGCTATATACAACAAACTACATTAAATGCATTGCAGCGTGCAGTGTGAACGGCGAGTTGCAAGGGAGCTTTTGGCTGCCGGCCAGATGGGTCACCCTGACCCAATTTTTATCTCTCCACATAGCCGACATGGTGGGTTCCCGCTGACAACGGAAGATATTGCAAAAGTGCAAATATTTTTCATACACCCGGTAGTCGGGAGCGTCGCCATATCCCCCGACGAAAGTTTCGGCATGTCAATTCGGTTAAAATGGATTCGCTGGGAAATGTTTGTATATGTGTATGCATTGAAAGTGTATGAGAAATCATCCGTATATTTTATGAGTTTTTTTTATATTTTTGAACTGTCAACATCAATATTTCAAAGGGCGTTCGTTCACTCGAGTCAGAATTCGTCTGCTTGTGACACCGGTGCCCTTTAGGTCGAAACGCATACATGCCGGTCATACGACGTCGTTTTTATACAAAAATATGATTTATTATGTTATATTATACATATATCATATATTATTATTCCCGCATCCTAAATCACCAAAATAAATAATAAAATAGATCGAAATACATTACAAGAAAAAGAATTTTATTGTTTTTTTCTTAAAAACTTCGATCGTTCAAGCAATTCGATGCAATTTGGCCATCGCAGTTGTCAATTTGAGAAATGATGCGCTATGGTGGTAGTAAAGCACTCTTTTGCGCGCCAATTTTGGCAATTTTCCCTCCAATTCGTCTCCCAAACAGTTCAATAATACCGCAGAACAGGCTTCTTTTGTTATTATTATTACCATGCTATTTCAAGCAATAAAACATGTTGATTTATTAGAAATAACCATAATCGATATATACAGCATAAAACAGTCTTCGAGAATATCGTTATATTTCTTGTCCATTATGTTTATTATTTTTTGTTCATTCATGTTCATCATTGGTTGACAGCTCAAAACATATCTACTATGATATCAGCAAATTTATCATATTCAATCATTCCTGTAATATTTCGCATCGATTTTTATGTCAATCACAAAAAAAATTAAAATATAAAGGATTTTGATTTGATAAAACGAAAAAAAAGATATATAATTTATCTTTCATCCTAATAACATGGAAAACGTAATAATATTTTATATAACATAAATTTGACTTAATGATTCTTCTGATTTCCCGAACTTATTATATTATTTTTATCCATACCCTATCCCGAATATTTAAAAGAAAATTCGGTATTTTCATTAAAAACTTTTATATTAATTTTAAATGCTGTATAAGTATATATATTTGTACAGCGTATGTGTAGACTAAGTTAACCCTAATATATATTTAATATTGCCCCAATTAGACCAAAATCTTGATTCTGATTTCGATAACCAATTTATAAAAATATTAATTATTTATTATTCCCATATCTAAGGAATATAAAAATTAAGTTAAAAAAATACGACAATTTACGTTTTTCTCATTTTTTATTTGTTTGTGAAAACACCAGTTATTACATCCACCTGGGCACAGTCATGGTATTACACGGATGCCTTTATTTTTTAAATTCTCCATTGTTTCCAATTTACGTCGAGATTCTATCATTTTAGGTTTAATCTCTCTCCAGGGCAATAACGCGTTGTTACGTGGTTACCGGCTACGTGACCGACGAAAGTATGAAATGGATTTACTGTACCCGCCGCTACAGTATGACTATAAAATACAAATTGCAATATCGTGCAATTGCGAGGTTTAATGTCACGATAAATATTTGATCGTTGCTATTCATACAACCAACACATGGCCACTGGTATTATTCGAGGAAATTGAATGTAAACAAAATATGGATGGGTCCTGCGCATATAAGTGAGATTTAGAGTGGCTCCGCTGGAAATTGGTTTCAGAAATAGTCTTGCTCTAATGAAGAATTCAGAAACAGAACAAGTTTCACTCCCAGGGGATTATCTATCAATCTGTCGTTTCTATTTCTACAGCAAAAGACCTCAGAGTCTTTTTAAATTGATTAATGAACATGCTGATTTAATCAAAGAACTATATAAGAAAAATGTTAATCTATCGTACAAAATTAATCGAATAAACAATTAATAATTAGTCAAAACTTTAACGTAAATTTTATTTCATATAATTATATTTTAAATTAACTATAATATGTTCCGCCCCAAAACTAATGGAGGGCAAATCAGACGTCGTTTTCTGTTTTTAAATGGGTTAATTTACAAGCAAGGCCAGCAAAGCTATTACCATAATTTATGCCCGAAGTATTAACAGTACACAGATGTCAATTTTGGTTTCCAAGATTTTAATCGGGCCATAAAAAAATTAGGGATGCGCATGAATTAGGACATCTCTGATAATTCAATAATGGCATTTTGAAATCCCCGATTGAGCCAGATTCTCAGTAACATTCACGATATGTCACATCTCCATGATAATGGGTACAGTTAGATATAAAACGTATCAGAAAATCGATAATATGGGCTTTGAATGCTGTATTAAATATATCATGATAACAAAGACTAGCAACATAACATGTTCACTGTTTTCTTAATAAACAAATTTGAGCTATTTGATTATTGTTTCAGGTCCATGGAACACATTTAAAGCACACAGCTAAAATTGAAAATCTAGGTTTTTTCTAATAGAGAATTGATTATTTTATACCGTGTAGAAAATGCGTGATTTTATTAAGTTCGACCTAATATGTGCAAGAATATTCCTTCCGATTAAGGAGCGGAATAATATTTATTAAATAATATGATTACATGTTCTGATTAACATCGATATCACTCAGTTATGTTAATGTTTATATAATATTATAGAGGTTTAATGTAATTAATTATGAGTGAAGGCCTCTCCTATTTTTCATCGGGTCCGGTTATTGCTTTTCCATTTCCAGCTGGTCCCCGAAAATTAGACTTAAAGTTAATTTTATTAATAAAATTATGTTATCCATTGCTCATAAATAGTTTTAAAGTTAGGGTATGAATAATATCTATAGAATAAGTACGTTTTATATAATAAACGTGTATTTTCCATGTTACTCACAGCCGTGGCCGAGACGTCTGGTCGCCTGCCGAGTGATTTCAATAAAAATAGAATCCACCATACATTTGTATGAAAACATGCATACCAAAGAATAATTTAATAATACATTTAGTTAATAAAATAATAAAAAAAACATAATTTTACTCAATTACTCAATTAGAGCGATTTTTTATGGTAAAAATCTTAAGGAATTGTGCCATAGAAAGCAATTCATAGTAATTTATTTTATTTACTTCGGTTAAATGGAGCAAAATTTAAGTTGCTCGTTAGTAGATTGGCCAATTGATTCTGAACATTCATAAAATGAGAGAGATTTCGACCTCTAACAGAGCATGAAACTCACATTTATGAAGGTATCTCTTTTATTAAATATTTCGATTGAAACAATCAGTTTGGTTTTTTTGTGACTTTCAGATAGTTAAAATTAAACATAAATTTATCTATATTTTATTTTTTATTTATAAATAAAAGTGACAAGATAGTCTGAGATTAAAAAAAATCGGTTAGTTTATGGTTGTTCGGAAACAATTACCTTCCACAGTACGAGCACGGCTTTCGAACGAGTTTGTTTTGTGATCTTTGAGAGTGCAATTAAAGCCCACTAGCTTTAACTTTTATGGCGTATATGTACATACTACTATATACCATTTGTCTAATATTAAAAAGTCATCTTAAATGTATCGCTGTGAATACAGCGTAGGCAATGTTGAGAGTTAAACATTTTCAGATTTTCAGATTCATTAAAGAAGAAGAAAATGATATACCAATGAATACGTATAGTTACCGGGAAAATTATCCTCACACACGTTATGGAGAACCATATCCTTATTCGGACTTGGATATTTTTTTGTGAAAGTGCATATAAATCATAAAAAGGTATAGGCGCATTTCTCCAATTTATCTATCAAAATGATTAAACTGACTTGGCACCTTGTCACTCCGCCAAACTTTTAACTTTGTATTTTTAGGACGGTCAAAGCAAAATATGTATCCCGATTTGTACTCTAGTGTATGATTTATATTGATATTTTATAAATTTATATGTCTACCTGCTATCATATATTTTAAAATAATATTATAAAAATAATAAAGTGGAAGCTTAACATTACTTTATAATTTTTATATGATGTGTTTTGCATTTCAAATTAAGTGAATATATACTTTTTTTAATAAATACACATACACATGTGCGTAGTCATATGTCATAATCAGTGTCTCTGTTATGCATTAATAGAGGCCAGGATTCATCTCGTAGAGCGACGTTATTTAGTGATTTAAACCTGCTACAATCTGGTTCATCCAGCAATGAAAAATTTTAAAATAGAAATCTGGCAAACTACTTTCTGGATGTTCGTTCAGCATCACACTCATCTCTCCACAAATGATTTTTCACATACTGACAGCAGATTCGCCACTGTTAAAAAAATGATAAATATGATTTTGATCCATTTCCATTTGAGTGTATTTTTTCCCCGAAACTGTAAAATTTATTTAGTTTTCATCATGACGCAAAAATACTATTTTTCAAATTTCGATACATGCATATATATGTATAGAAAGTGCCATTTTTGCACAACGAAAATTGGAACCGACCTATATATGTTTTAATTGAACTAAATCATAAACTGAAACGAAAAAATTAACGGTTCGAAGCCGTATACGTCTATGTATATTTATTGAAAACTATTTAATTGTTTTAACTAATTTTTTTTAAAAGAGTTAGTTTGATGTGCCAAAGGTTTAATTTGAAATGCAAATGGTTACATTTTTAAGTAAAAAACCTGTATCAAGCAAAATCATACAAAAAATATAAAATAATGTTAGGCTTCTTTTTTTATTGTTTATTAATATTATTTTAAAATATATGTTAGCAATATTAGGAATGAGCCGCTTATTCAGAATAAAACGTTGTGTCCAGATATCTCCACATTAAATCAAACAGTTTTTATATTGACACAAAATTTAATAAATCTCCCTGACCCGACTAAGACCTTCAACCGAAATGCACCAAACGTTACATAGTAGCAACTGCCAACCCTGACCCGTATAAAGATTTATTGTCAACTCGGAGAGTGACGGACTGTCTTAGTTTTTAGAGAGTAGAGAGCGGGTCGCATGGCAATAGTGTCCCTGATTAATCCGGAGGAAAGGACGAAGGCTTCGAGGGTGAGGGCCCCGCGCAAGTCTGTACGGCGCTCGCCACTCGGCCTCAGTAGTACGCGGGAGCTCCGGCGCTGCGCCGGCCCCCAGGAGCTCCGCCCCCGCCCGCCCGCGCCCCACCGGCACCGGAAAACACCGCGAAAAGTTTTTTCCGACCAGTGAATTTTACACTTCCGGCAATATTTTTTATAGCAATTTATCACTACGTATTATATGGAATACGCGTGTTCTCATAACAAAATGTAAGTACAGAAAAAGTTATAAAGAAATTTGATTAGAAAAAATATTATAATTATAATAATAAATAAAATAAATGAATATTGCGTTATTAATAAATTGAATATTATAAATAACATAATTAGTTAAAGTTTTCATTATAATTATATGTTGTTTTTACATAGAATCATATCAATTATTCTTGTGGATAAAAATTAAATCTATTTCATTATTAATTATAAGTATATGTATCAATAGATTTCAGATGTATGAGCTTAAACACATTTATATTGTATTGAAAATCATCGACGTCGTTAAACGAGCAATATTGCAAAACATCATTTCATCACGCGCCAATAAAAAACTTTTTAAAAACTTTTTATATCATAATTTATATCATGCCATAAAAATTTCGCATTAAATTTGCGGAGTAAAAATATTCTTTGCCAAATAACAGGGTTCAGCACTAAAAATATTATCGCTCTGCGTCACGGATGCACGTTACATAACCGAATGCAACTAACTGCACACACTGAAATGAAAATAAAAAAAATATATTAATATACGTACGTCCATAAATCATACAACCCATATGGATACTATTAATGCATAGATACGAATTTAATAGGTAACATTCATTACCTTATCCCGAATGTTAATCCGCAGATTATACCCGGGGTATCGTAGAGCGAAATTACATAATTGTGGGTGGGAAAGGGTTATAATCCAATATTTCAAGGGTGTGTCACCTTTGATATGGAGATGACAAAATCCATCCCAGGTTTATGACATGGCAGATTTTTTTAATTAATAATAGAGCCCTGAATATATTTAAAAAAATCAAATTTATAATTATTTTTTTTACCTTATATCCTCTTTGTCGTGTTTATAAAATCGTGGACGTGTAACGCTAAATGGGATTAGTAGGGGCATTGAGTGCAAAACTAGTACGGAACAAAGGGGCGTGGTCGGGATCAAACTAAAACTAAATACGCGCTCAATGAGCACATTTAGAATCTACTTGCTCTCAAATAAGTGTGAATCATTGCAAATATTCAGCTGAGTTCAAAGGACCGTGCTTTAAACAATATTAATGAAAACTAAAAAAAAGTTTCAATTGAGTCAGCTTTGTTTAATATATTAATATTAAATATATAAAAATATCTACAGGGTTCGATAAAAAAATATATGGAATTCCTTATTTTTACGGGCTGTGTAAGTGCAAGCGTCACAATTTTTTGTTGTTGTTCTGGTTCACTTGTTCCTGACGTATCTTGTGATTAGTGTATATTTTGTATTCGACTTATCATGCCACAGCGTTCATATTTGTTAGGCAATGTAAATTCTTCCTATTTTTAATAATATAGAGAAAATCACCGAAGAAAATGAACACCATATAGCAAACTGAGTTCCAGAAGATGGAAAAAACGCAGGGGAAGAGAATAAAATAATATTCCATTTTATTCCACGATCAAATCTCGTATAACATATACCCTTTATTTTTATATAATTGTAGGTTTCGGTTTGCGTGGTAAAGCTTTGACTGGTATTTCCAATTAAGCAGAAAAGTTCAAAGTTAACTCGTTAAATCCCTCACAGAATTTAATTTTTTTACAGTACATTTTTTGAAAAATAATTGGAATATACACAATAAGAAATAATTAAAAAATGAAACACAAAGTAAATGCATAATTTACAAACAAAAGTGACTCGACTAATTGTAACTGATAATCTCGACTTTCTTAACGATGATGAAAAAGTTTTGTTTGCGCTTTAAATATGATAATTTCTTCTAAAAGTCAAATGATTATGCCTTTAAATATTTCATAATTATTATCTGAAATAAACGTATGTATGTATCATCATTAGTCGTATGCGAAAACATAGATTATATATAGCACATGTATTAATTTGATGTATCTGGCTGTTTCAGTGATATTACCGCCAAGTTAATCAACATTACATGGATTACATAGTTGGATAGGTTACCATCGGAGCACAAATACTACATGTCATATGCACCCCGATTCAATTCACCCACCATTATCGAATATATGTTTCTAATACGCCATACAAATAGATATGTCTACGACATAATTATTTCCGTCTGAAAAGTTTCTTTTACGAGAACGCTATTTCAAATTTGTACGATAGACATAATATTTTGATATCCATCTTGCTTTAAATATTTCATAAATAACAGACCATGAAATACTATAATAATATTGAAAGGTTTCCCTTGTATTTCTATAATGGATTAAATCAATTTTGATCAAATATATAAAAAAAAAAATGTGGCCGTTGGCATGGATAAAATAAATATTATTAAGATAATTCTCATCGGGTCCACGGGGTATTTTCATAAAATAATATTTTATTGTCAATCATTCGTCGGTAAAGCTGGAAAATTTAAAGGCTGCTAGTGACGCGGTAATAAATTATCCCGAAGTTTGTACTTGTAAAAATAATTGTGCCCGCGAGTCAGTTTAGACAATTTAAGAGACCATGCTTTTTGGCAAACTGTTTGAGGATAAATCTTTAATTTTATGAGTAAACTTTAGTCACAAATATCAAGCTTCGTTTGCACAGGCAAATTAATTTCGAAGCTTTGTCCATTATTGATGACAGCCTATATTATAACGAGTGACGAATTAAGCTTAAATAAATTTATGATCGAAAACCAAGTTGACTTAACACGCATTTCGCTTTAACTTATGAATGTGTGATTAAGTAGGTCAACTATTGATATTGGAAATAACTGTTGGGATGTGGGTTCGTTTGAAATCTGGGGATTGTTTTCTTAGATTAACTTTCAATATAAATCATACATTTTCCGATCTATATAAACATAAATGGTGTTTAAAATGCATTTTAATATTTAATTGAATATTTTGTGTATTCGTTGTTATAATCGAACGCTACCCGAAGTATAGAGATCCTGGTATTATATAAAATCCGATTATATCCCTTAAGGATTTCTCGGATATACGCATGGCAGAATTTCTGACAATCCCTGCATTTTTTATTCTCAAACTAAGACAGGGCTTTCTTATATCTGCCATGGTGGAATGCGCAATAGTATTATCATCAGATTTTCTAAAAAAAACCTTCACGTATAATAAAAATAATTACGTAATTTATATAGATTTTATATATGTGCATTTACAATTAAAAGTTTAATTAAACATAAAAAGCACCGCTGTAATCGTACATCAAGTGTTTTAATTAGATTTAATAAAGCTCATCATAACAAGCGGAAAATCATTAAAAGTTTAAATGCTATTTTTTAAGCGAAATTTTTTGTCAGGGCTTTATGCACGTTTTTTATATGAAATTAATACTACATATGAATATTTTTTTTTACGTATTTAATATATATATATTGTATGATATTGGATATTGTTATCTTCAAAATTTATAAAAATCAGACGTGTGCAAAAAAACTCAACAACGGAATTTGTACGATTTGGGACAATTTTTTCATTTCTGACGATTCCAATTTGTAAATTCCGATCACGTAAATCTTGACAATAGCAAATCCCCATCCAATCCATATACGTCTCTACGTATAGAGAATGTTTGCGATAAATGCAATCGGCATGTAACCGATTGCGAATTCGGTGCGGTTTGTCGATTGGATAAAATTTAGATGACGCTTGCAAAGCAAGTACGTTCGTTTTGAAATTCGCAAATGTAACATTTTATGTTAATCAGTTTTTAAAAATCCAATGTAGGTCACATGAAGAGTTTCGCAGAATTATGTGTGCTGAAAAAGATTTTCCACCACGGTCGGAATTATTGAATAGCATTGCATATTCATGAATGTGAATGGGAATAAAACTAATTTCTTAATGCAATGTTGCGGTTTATTATATAAATTGTTATAAACAGTTATATAATTTAATATATTTATATATGTATTATACCAAAAATACTATCCGTCATAATATACCCTATCTGTAATATAAATACTATCCGTCATAATACCCGTCATAGCTTAGAGGTAATTACAATCAAATTATGATTGTTAAAGTTAATTGCCAATAAGCGCAGATAGTATTCAGATGGGTGACCATTCTGAATACTTCTGAGTGACGCTGGTCAACAGAGGGGTGGGATGAAGGCTGACGACCTTCATTTCACAAAAAAATAATTGTCAAAAATATAAGCTGGGAAGCGGGCAGCAGCGCTCTTCAGTATAAAAAAAACCACTGCGGTGCAGAAGGCAACGGGAAACCACTGCACTATATATTCCCATGAAAACCATGTCCATGGTCCTCCATAAGGGGAATCATGCACATGGTTCTTATATATAAAAAAAAATATAATAATATGTAATCGCTTCACGACTCAAAAAAATAAAATACCAAAAATAATCATAAAACCAAAGCCGTCGACATTTAACGAATTGTTGCATCTAATTTTTCTATTACTTTAATTTTTCGGTTTGGTATTATTTATTGTTGAATTATTCCCTTACTATTTAGGTTATTTTTATTCTTATTAACTTAAATATTAATATAATAAAAATAACACAATATCAAATAAAATCAAGCCTGGACTGATCGAATGAAAACTATACGAAATATTTTTAATATTGCGTTACCAATGAACAAAAAGCTTAAAATTGAAATGAACATGAGTAGAGTATTGTCATATCTAATAATACTATTCTCTTCCACTCTGTCCACTCTTAGTAGAATATATTAGTTACTCGGCTTATTTTTTTTTTGAAAATTTTTTAAAAGAAATGTTCATTGGAAAAATAAATAAAAAGCTTGATCTGTTTTCGGATTAAATAAGACATTATTTTTTTAAATTAAATAAAAAAACTAGGCTTAAGGTGTTTGCTAAAAATCTTCTGGTCCAATACGTTTGGCCCATGGAGTGGAAAAGATTAAATTAATTTTGGTGTAAGAAAACATTCCGTTTTATGGGATTGGTCACTTAATTTATTGACTGAGAGTGTCGATGTGGAATATAAAAACCAGCCAACAGTCGAGTAATCTCAAGATGATCCTGCTAAGAATAAATCCATTTATTATCTAAATATTCTAAAATCCTAAGTAGTCTTGATTTTTTGATAATAATTTAGGAATAGTATTAGTGATTTTTTTTTATAAAAATGCAATTTATTGTTCAATTATTATTATTTATATTAGAGCACGATTGTTGAAAACTCGCGAAATTCTATGTCGTCGGTTGTATTTTATATTTATTTGTATTCATCTCGCACAGAAACAGTATCCAAAATTAAATTGTTGTATTTAAATTGTTCAAAGCCCCTCTCTCATACCATTTATATTGCAAATGTAATATGCCATACCGGTATTTAAGTACTTAAATTTAATCGCAACGATAAAAAAACAGGGAAAACGCTCCTGTTTATTATAATTATATAATTAATTTTATTGTGCAAATTTTGAATACGTTCTCAAAGCGCTTGTACCGTCACGTTCAGGCATATTTTTTATAAAAAAAATATGGGATTTACCTTGGCTCTTCTGTTTCTAAATTGTTTAGACCGTTGCCTGAGAAAACACGACAATTTCATTCGGTAAATACACCTCAAACATTTCGCCGCTCCAAAAGTCAAACAGGAAAATTAAACAACAGTAATATTGACAAATGTCGCCAGTCAGGGGATGGGGTTTACCTAATGCTTTCGAATCTCAAATGTAATAAAATAATATTGGAGTCTATCGACCGTTATTTTTTCGCATTGTTTTTTTTCTTTCAATTTTACGACAAATCTTATACATTTAAGGTCACCCAACTTATCCCAAATCAAGGCAGTTATCAGCCACATAGGTCTTGTAATAAATTCCGGCAAAATTACGCATAAAACCCACACTTGACGATCGTACATGCCGAATTCCTGAAAATTATGTGCTTCTTGGGTGAATGCGGTGTTTTGCTTGCGTAGTGGGTGTGGCCCTAAATTACCTAAATTTATATTCGGAATATATTTCGAATCGATTGGATAAAATAAAATTGTTCAAAGATCAAAATACACCCACTTAATTACAATATGGAATACTTAATGCTTTAATTTGTATTGCTATTTGCATTTTAAACTGAAAATTATGAAAGCTTCTTATTCTTACTCGTTAAATTCGCAAGTAAATGAAAAAATAGCAGAGCTCCAAATGGATAATCTACATAAATTTTCCGAGAGCATATTGAACTTAACAATTATATATGAAGATGTTTATGA
This sequence comes from Philopotamus ludificatus, assembly GCA_022495035.1. NCBI lineage: Eukaryota > Metazoa > Arthropoda > Insecta > Trichoptera > Philopotamidae > Philopotamus > Philopotamus ludificatus. The sequence goes on from JAGXCT010034537.1 coordinate 11,767, forward strand.
AAATTTTCCTTTGAGAATAATATTTTAACTTTATTCATAATATAGCATTATATAGATATTTGCTAAAAAGATTTAATTCTAAAAATCGAACGATATTCATCTGCTATTCTATGTATAATATATATCTTAACAATCAAACAATTCGTTATAAAACGCCTCTAGAAAATTTAAAGCAATACTACATTAGGAATCTGTGTATGTAAGAAGCTGCTTAAAGCATTAAAAATTATTCTCGAAGTAGATATGTATATACGGATTATCCTTTGTATTTTGCTAAATAGATGGATGAGCCTGCTTTGTGGGGCTAGTGGCATATACAAAAATATATGTAATAATAGTTAACAGCCCCTGTAATTTGTGCGGTTGTGTGGTAGAGGACAAAATCTGACCCGAGGTTAAAGCGCGGAAAAGCACATAGATTTATTTTCCGGAAAATTAATTGTTTGAACTTTTAGTCCTATTAATATGTTACATGCGGAATATTTTTAAATTATTATATCATAATTATACTCATCTAATATTAACGTTAATTGTGAGTAGTTTTTTTTTATATAAACACAATTCATCACGAGATAAAATATGAAATTACACTCATATTTGAGAATTAATTTTTTATATGGCATTTCATATTAATTTATTTGTCCCATTTACTGTGGTGCTTTATTCCGTGCATCTGACATTTTTCGCAAACTCGCGGCCATTAGCAATATTTCTGGAGAATTCCTTGTAAAACATTAATATGAATGCTCTAATTAAAGCTTGAATATCATTGTGCAAAATTCAAAAGTGGTACAAGACCACAGCATACGTGAATACATCGACCACATAAAAGGTTCTGACCTCCAAAGGAACGCAGACGGTTTAATATACGGCCGGGGTTAAAAAAAGGGGAAAAATAGGAAAAAGAAGAAAACGGTGTAAATTGTCGAGAGCGAGCAAATAAGCGAATGTTTATCATTAGCGCCAGACAATTCGTACTGTGGGCCAAGGAAACAAAAAGGATTAATGCAGGGAAGGAACAGAGCGCACCGTTTGTTGCCCCGGGTGCCACATTTCAAGGATAACAATAAGCTTTTCTCTATTTTTTTGGACCAAAATTTAGATACGTTTTCCCCATTGATGCTGTTTCCCGTAATTTATCGAATTAACTCGAGGGTATAGAGAATTTTTCGTTGTTGTTTATGGGTTTCGGAATTTGGAGCATGGGATCATAAATAATAAAGCCGGTAATATAATTGGACGGAGAGTTCCGTATAAATAAAGAAATTGTATACAGTTAATTGGTAACCTAATATAATGGAAGTGCGCTATAAAAAATGACCTAATATTCTGTTACTAGCTTATTTTAAAAATAATAAAAAATGATCGCGTTTTATGTAAAATTTTTTACATGAATTATATTTAAATATCAATTATTATAATAAAAAATGGAGTTACATGTTGAATTTAAATGAATATAATATCCAAAGCTCAAAGCGTTTCGTATGAAAATTAAAGCGAGAAATATTAATTTCTCTTAAATATCACAACGGGAATATTAATGAATAAAATTCACAAATACTTTATAAATTCATATTTCACTTTTTCAGAACATTTGTGTTTTTATTGCGATACGTGTGTCGGATATAATGAAACAAACAACCGGATAGTGAGGTCGGGATTAATTGAATCTGTCACTCGAAAATTTTATATGCCCGACGTACAAAAAATAAAAAAAAACCCTTGATTACACTTGGCGTAAATTGAAACTTTAAAATATTTCGACCAATCTAAAAATAAACGCGATAATCTGGCGAACTTTGCGGTTACGAATCAACGATTAACCTCCCGATCCTGTGCACGTCCCAACACGCGGCCTCCAATTGTTTTATTACAGGGGTCGTGTAAAGTCGTGTAATGCCGAAATTAAAATTAACGATTAGACCGTATGTCGGTGGTACGGGTTCTGGATGAGCTCATCCATCTACCTTACACGCACTCGCTTTGACATTCGGGATTAACCTTTCCAGTACCAATTTGCATGCTTGAAGTATGAAGTGACGTGTTTCTTATGCCAAAGTGCTTAATTATTTTTAACGAGGGTCGCGAATTATTTTTGTTAATAAAATTAACTAAATATTTTAAAATACATACTACATTGTTGTAAAATTCCCAATTTATAAAATAATACATAGTTGCTGAATAGGATTTTGCTACACATTACGTTTTTTTACGACATCGCGCACTTGAATTTTATTGCTAACCCGACAAATTGTTATTTTTTCATTGTTGGAAATCTTTTACAGAAAGAAACATTTATCTAAGCAAAGAATAGTTCTGCGATTAAAAAAAATAGTAAGAGGACTAAAAGTAATAGATTAAATTTAAAACATTTACTTTATGATTGATTTATCAAATTCTGAAAAAATATCAGACTATGTATACCTAATAATTAACACTTTACTATATAACACTTTAATATAATATATACAATAAGATAAATTTGTTTAATGATTTAATTTATGCATAGTATTTTTTTAATACTGTCAAAATTTTAATTTGTTGACATGTCAAAACTATACTAGATTTAAACTAGATCAAACAAACCTTTTTTAAATTGTCTCAGGAGACTTATTTTGCACAAATGAGTGACTTTTACCAAATAATAAAATCACAAACAAATTATATAGTTATTACTTCTGAAAATCATATTTTAGAATTTTTAATTCGGAACTAATTGTATAATAATAAAAATGATTATGCGACTTTTTATCAGTTCTTTATTTCATTATTATTTCTTAGATAAATCATGAACTTTTCACAGAAAATCATTATGATTTTCACGGATAATACTATTAATTATTTGGATTTATTATTATTTTAGTGAATTTGACAAATAATTAATTTAGAAAGAGAAACTATTATATAAAATGTGAAAACAAATATTAGATGAATATATCAAAAACATATAATAATAAGTTCTAAAATAAACCAGCATGATTGGATCAATATAAAGAATCCAGATTAACAATAATTGGTATTAGGCTAGAATGGAGGAAGTTCGATTCAACTTCTCGTATGAATTTCATCACAATAGTGAAAACAGTAAAAGATTTTATTTGAAAATGTATTTATTTACTTTTGTAATATTTGTTTAATATTTTTCGTGTATAGTTTATTAAATAATATGATACTCATAGAAATTAAATTTAAGTTAAAATTATATATTCGATTTTATGCATAACATTATATCATAGTAATAAAGATGTATATAAATACGAATAATTTAACTAAAATTGCTATTATTTTACATTTCATATTAAAATAAAATACTAATTGAAAATATAACTTCTCTCCAAATTTCAAAATGTACTTTTAACAACAATCGTTTATTGTAATGAATGTTTGAATTCTGAATGCAACTAGACGGTCTGGGCTTTTATGTTTGGTAATAAGTTTCTATGAAACTATAGAAATGAGAATGCTAGGGAGTCACGTTGTTTATTCGTTCTTGTCGAGTACTCTGGCGAGAATATAATACAGTTTTATTATGTAATAACTCTAATGCTATAAAACAAAAACGTGACGAGCTAGCCTTGATATTCGAATTTTTGGGATAAATAAAAAAAAATATAAATACAATTACCAATTGTATATGCTACTGTCTGTCTACAAGACAAGAGAAAAGTTTTACGAATCGATTGAGTATGCTTTAGTAACTATCTATTCTAAACTGTCTGGCTGCATACCTATCGCTTAAAATTTCATTATACGTACAACACGTTGTTCGAACTTACTTTGAAATTTTCCACCATTACATAGCAGTTTACTTTCAATTAACCTTTTTAAGGCAGCATTTTAATACTGATGCAAAATTAAATATTCCCTATATTCTTCACGGCAATATGTTTATGAGAAAAAAATACAAATTTGGGATGAAAGTAGAGAAAAAAAACAGGAAAAACCCAATCTATTCCTAACGATTGAATAATATTAAGCTCGAAAGCTGCCCGGTATAAACAGCCCTGCAATTAATCACAGGCATAAACTGTAGGCGCTAAATTGATGGCCAAATACGGAAGGGCTCATGTAAATTTGAACGCAAAATTTATTAAAGCACTCTCCGAAATAATAGCAATTATCATTAGTGTAATTAGATCCTTTTTCATTCTGTTATAATGCTTAACTCTATCGAGATACGATGAAAAATAATGCAAACTGATTTTATTCAAGTATATTTGTTTAAATTTAACATAAAATTCATAAATTTCCCTTAATATTATTTTTATAAACACAACATTTTATCTCCAATATCCTGTGACCTTGAATATATTCCGAAAATATGTGATGAAGCCTGAAAGGCCTGAGTTTCATCGTTTAGCAGGATAAGGGTATAGAATACATATTTTATCAGTTAACATATTAAATATTACACCCTCGTGTGTGTAACACAAATTCGGGTATTGTGAATCCAAGCGGGAGCCTTAAGTCGACCAGAGGACTATTCCCAATAGCTTTTAACTGTCTGAAATACTGACCTCTGAAAGACATTGTCAACGGAAATTTTCCTCAGGTCGTTCACCCCCACACACGTCTTAATTTCCTACATAATATCCGGTTTGCGGGTTTCCTCCAAAATCCAATTGTGAGGAATAGTAGAATTATGCAGAGCACGCACCACATGACGCGACTCGACGTGGTGAAACTTAAAACTTTGATATACAGCTGAAACCAAAAGTAATGTACGTATATCACCGATAATACTCTATTCCAATATTTGTTTTAGCTCATAGTACAAAAATTCATAGAATATCGCTTACTGAATAATAATTACCAATATTTACAATAATCAATATAATGTAAATGTGGCGAAAAGTGATTGAGATATGAATTATTCGATAAAAATACAGATTATTAACGTGACATTTAAGTGAAAAAATTATGATTATTTGCTTTATCATGTTTTGAAAAGCATGAACAAAGGACAATCCAAGAAATTTAACGCATGAGCGATAAAAGTAAAAAAAACCAAGGGAAAAATTCAAGAGGGTGTAGAAAAACAATTGATTTTCTATTAATAGCTTTTTGTTTAAAAAAAGCATTTCTTTTACAAAATAATTTATATTTACATTCGCTGTTTTTATTTCGTTGTTAAATTCGTTGTTTTGAATGAATTTTTGATAAACTTAACGACTAAAACTTTGTTATAAAACATCTACTTTAAAATATGTAAGTTTATAGGATAATCAATAAAAATATGAAAAAAAATGTATACAGTCAGTATCTAAAAATTACCATACAGTCAGTATCTAAAGATGATTTTAAATTCGTATGCATTACTATACAACTCTTGAATAATACCTCTATACTATCGGTTTTCAAAATGGGCAGTGCCGCCCCCAGTGGGTGCTTTGGGGGACGTTGGTGGGTCCAGAAGAATTTGATTAATGATCATTATAGAAAAAAAATATTTTCGTACTTTTTAGATTAGATATTCATTTCAAATTTTAAATCGCCTTATACAGATTGTTTACTTCAAATTCGCCCTTTTGCAATTCAAATGAACCCTTTTGCAAATCAAATTAACCATTTTGCATTTTAAATTAACCACTTTTCAATAAACATTTAAGGAAAAAGGTTCAATTTAAAATGCAAAATGGTTAATTTAAAGTGAAAAACCTGTATATTGCCATTTAATTAATTTATTTCAATTATACAATTATTTAAATAATTAACCATATGTGACAAAAATATATATCAATGTCAATGAGAAAATAGAGCATATCTGAGTATAAATATTATAGATTATACATAATAATATGTATGTATATTAGGCTGACACGTAGCTACCTTAAGGCAAAATGATGCAAGGCATAGGGGCCTCAGCATTTAGGGGACATCGGGGGGTAAGGGGTCGCAGTAGGGTAGATTATGAATTTTCTTGCCAAAAATCTTTAACTACTTTACTATTTGAGCAAGAATTATAAAATTTAGAATGAATATAGGTAAGATATATATTCTTTAATATCAAATAATAAATTTTAAAAATATATTTGTAAATTATGTTTAAAAAAATATTTAAAAATAACAATTATGAAAATATTACTATTTACCGCTAATATTTCGCTAACTTTTTTTTGTCCCAAACATGATTAAAATTGTAATTACTCAAAAAGTCCAATAAAGTGGAAAGATTTTTATATCGAAGTTTATATGGAATAGATTTTCCCTGAACTACCTGTATATAGGATTAATATGTTGTCGAATGTTGTCGCGTGTCGGTTATGGCGGTTAGGCACAATCATGGTTTTGTAGATTCTACGGAGCTATGAGGAGGCAGGCCGCAATCCAGGCCAATTCGGTGTCGTGTGTGCTACAGGGGGTGTCCGTAGCACCTGATCAGACCATTAAATTAATAAGAATTGGCCCTAGCCTCGTCTGATTATTACTGTTACAATCCGCGCGTTTACAGCTCGGCTTCCGCGCTCATGGCTGGCGACCTGACCCGTATTCGAAGAGCCAAGATAACCTGGTGGATGACCATCACAGTCCTGGCATCAGGATTTGAAGGGACGTGTCTCTGCTGGAGATCGCGTAGTGTTCTCCAGATGTAAAAGAGCCGCCTCGGGATTAGAACCGCACTTTAATAATAATTAGGAATTCATTTTATGTATTTTTAATTTTTGAGAAGACTTTGTCTATATATTTAATTGTCGAAACTTTTAATACTTTGGCTGCATTTTTAAATGTTAGCAGGGTTTGGCCGGGCAAAAGTAATAATGCCAATATAGAGAAAATATATTTATTTTCAAAGAACATAAAATAATCTGTTCTATTATGCATTTTTAAAATGCAATTACTAATTTTAGAATTTTGAATATTTAGTCCCATGATTGCTAATATTTATTATAATAATAATTAAATTAATTGTGTTGTATAATTTTATAAGAGATATTTTTAATTTTATTGTACTTTTAAGTTGTTATTAACTTAAGTTTAAGGTAAGCGAAGTCATAAATTAAGTAGACAAAAATATATCAATTAAATTGCATAGGTGTACATGATAATGTTACATTTTCATATGCGAAGTAAAGCTTAAAATACGTAAATCTTTGAGCTACTCGTTGTTGTATATTTTTCTACTTAAGATTAATATATTACACGGTACACTCTCTTACAATGGTCATCCATCTCGTTTACCACAAGCGCATATAAAATGTATTTGTAGCTAGGGATATTGTATAATACCGCATGGTCGTAAACTTGCCAAAGTTACCCCGCCTTCAAGATGTCCGTGGTTAATTAATTAATTTCTTGATTGGATTTGGCGAACGAGATAGACGTATAACATAAAAACTTACATTGATTGAAATGTCACGAGTACAATGGAAAATATTTCTAGTAAATTGCAACACTATTTCAATAGAACTTAAATGAAAACTCTTGGAATTAAACTTTATAAAATGTTAGAAATAATATCCCTGGCTTAAAAGTGACCTAATCCCATGGGAATATAATTTCAATGGAAAATTTAAATATATGCATTAATCATGTATTCATATTTTAAAGCACAAAGATATGTTATCAATACAAAGTAATTTGAATGAAATTTAACTTGTAGATGATATTGTTTAAACGGAGCTCAGAATAAATTACTTATCATATATCATTAGAGAAATATTATTTTACTACATATGCGGTCTCATTGTTTTGCCAACATTTTGTTTTTGGGACACTGCGAATATTTCATAACTTCCTTTGATGTCCTTTTAACAATGCCGCGCAGGCTATTTATGTTTACTGAATATTTTTATTTATAAAAAATGAATATCTAGTTTTAATAATTTATTTGAACTGGACATGTGGACATTGAAACAATTGGATTCCTTTTACAAAAATAAAATTTATCGTCAAAGGATCCTGCAGACAATTTCAATCCTTGCAGCTGCTGCTTGGGCACGAATTGCTATATTCATTCCATTCCATATTACCCATTTATTATTTTTTCGTTTTACTATTTATTCTATGTAATATATAATATTTTTTTATAAATATAACTTAAATATATTTTTTATAAACATAAATAGCTAAAGTTTTACCACATCATTTATCCATCTGTCGGCTTAGTTTAAAGTGGAAATAATTGATATTGATGAGAAAATAGAGTACGATTCGGAAACCAGAGGTAATGCGTGTCGGTGACGTGTACTAATGAGACTATCGTTAAAAAAAATCGTTCGACATGTAGAATCTCTTTGTTTCCGAATTCCAGAAATTTATCCAGAGAGTCAATAAAAAATAGTGTATAAAAAAGAAAATTGCTCTATGTATTTGTGCCAAGTAATAAAGCAGGGTTGGCTGATTTTACCAGTCTCGCAGGATCAATTAAACCTTTTCGGCACTCTACCAATTTTTATTACAACGCTACTACCGCCATGGAAAAATTGCTACATTTTTCTAATAAAAGCAAAACGGAAATAAAAATTTAGACAAGGGAATAATAATTTTAATAAGGCTTATTTAAAAAAATCTTAATAAACCTTTAAATTTTTCCCTTGATATTTTTTTTATTATTATTACTTAAAGATACGTGCACAAATATACAGCAGGGTTAAATAATGCCTAAAAAAATCGTTTCCATCCCTGAATAATAAAATATATTTTTACTTTTCCGCTACATACAATACGTCTAACCCTTTGCAGGGAATGAGGGTTTTATTTTTTGTTATTGAGAGATAATTGGAATAGGAAAAAATACGCGAACGTGCCAAAAAGTGATTTATTTCCGAACTCAAATTCTTATAATTAAAATAAATGTTCTAATAATTCTAATTACAAAAAAAAAAACATTTTACCGTGCATATGTATTAATTATAAATTGAGTTTAAAAGTAAAACTTTCGAGAAATTCCTTTTGGTACAACTTTAGCCCGAGAAGGCATAGAATTTACGAATTCGCTTATTACTTCAGGGGTAACTTCGTTACACTACACTAATAAAAAAAATATATTCACGATACCAAAAGCTTTCATTATTTTAGTATATTTTTTATTGTAATTACTAACTGTTTAAATAATACTAAAGCTGAATTTTTTAGGAAATTTAATTAAATATAATGCTTTAATATATTATCTTCGATGGACAATTTTCGTAAGAATCAATGAAATTTCGGTTGTCGTATAAATCATTTCCTAATAGGATTATAATACAGAATTATAATAATTTTAATGCGAATTTTTTTATACAGAAGTTTCAAATTAACTTTTTTGACACGATATGATTTAAGCGTCCAAGGGTTTTATTAAAGAATTTTCTTAGCAGCGAAAAGAAAATAAATGAAAACTGTGAGAGAAATAGAGAAAAGCCTGGCGATGAAGTTGTGTTACAAATTACTTCGTTATATATTATATATATATTTTTTTTGAGGAGCAAAGGAATTTTCCGATACAATATTCTATGTAAAAGCGAGAAGACCCGCATACAAAAGCATTTTTAAATACATATAGTTACACTATTGAATATGTATTCATATTCTCCGGGCAGCCGTAAATTTTTGTCATCTGCATTTTGTTAATGGCTATTTAATGTGCAAAGTATGTAAAGCAGTTTATATACTTGGCATGAAATGCAAGGGTATGACTAATTAAGTTCAAACTTTTCCAGCGATGCTTTCAAAACTGCGAAAATTGTTCGGCATTCATAGACAACTTTTACAAGTTGCTGAAACCACAGGTGAGTTTAACTATGCGAGACTTATACTGGATAATGGATGAATTTTGAATAATTAAAATTATCCTGTTGATTATTAACAGTATTATACAAATATACATAATGCATGAAATAAAAATTCAGCTGAAAATAATTAAATTTTATTGAACGTGGATTATATTGTAGAAGAACATTAAGATAAATGTTTTTGATTTATGATATATTTTCATAAAAGAGGCTTTGTCTACCTTATTGAAATGCTCTGCGGAATAGAATATTTGCATCGTAAATAAACGGCGTCTGACAGTGTTCAAAAGTACGTTAATCTTTCGCTATATTGATACGCTTTTTTCTGAAATTCTATGAAATGCTTATTCACAGCCGGTTCATGACCCTGCGAAAAGTACGGTCAATGAGGACGACGCTCGTCATGTATTATGAATCAAAGAAGTTTTTCTGAATCTTAAAAAAGATCCAGAAAAACTTCTTTGACTGTAAGAAATTTTATGTCTCTGTTAGCTTTATATGCAAATTTGTATGAAACTCAAGAATCGATTTGGGAATTTCAGCTCAATAGTATTTTTGTTTAACCATTGTGGATATATACATTTATGAATGTCATATTGAGGTCGCACATTGCAATATTCTATGTACAATACTTATACATACATCTTTCATTTCAATATGCGCACTGTTTCACATTTCATATAATTAATTGATCGTTAATGATTCCATATATTAAACCAAAGATTTAATTCAGCTATTCGCAAATTATATTTATTCATGAAATGTCACATTTAGCGCGGAAGCGAATTTAATTTTCAATTGAATTCTATTAATATGAAAATTGCATTAAATTTAAACGATGACACCGTTTAGAACTAAATGAATATGCATAGAATGGTGTATGTAAATGCAGATGTAAGAAAATATATTTCATACGTCTGAAAATTAAATTATATAGTATATATTATTATAGCAGGTAGATGCACGGTAGTAATCGCACATATAGCGAATATATACTCTGCTTTCCGAAGTTTTATAAAGTTGTTTGTACGGAATCCTCGCTTGCAAACTCTATATTAAATTCCTAAATTACACCTGACGTACTAATACATGTGTACATGCGTATAAAAATTCGCATATTAAAAAAATTAGATAATTTTTGCATGCAAATCTGTCAGTGATATTTATTATGATTTTTTTCCAAGCGAGAAAATACGTGGATTTCAGCGGGTGGAAAAATGAGAAATATATGTAAATGGAGTAGTGAGGTTGTGAGAAAACGCTTTTGCCACATTCGCGACATTCGCGGAATGGCCACGAAATAAATGAACCGTATTTGTGTTATTTTTTGCCTTAAAACGAAATATATATTTTTTTTGTTTACGCAAATCTCATTATACTATTATATTCAGACTGTGGATGTGGTGTGAAAGGAATTTATGGGTTTTATATTTAGTAATTTAAAATTACACCCTCGTCGTTTTATACGTGGTTTTGTTTTGATACATACAATTTTAAAATTATTCGAAAGTGTGTGAAATGGTTTTAATTATTGTGTACACAATTATTAAAATAAATATTTGGAAATATGTCATCTGAATATTTCTAAGATTTACTACTGTAAAATTCAAACTGAAGCTATTAACCTAGCCATGCCGATGAGGTATATTTTGATTTTTCTCTAATAATTTTTTTAATATAAATCCTACATATCACTAACTTTTTGTATTGACCTTTATTTTCCGAAATTGCGAAAAAACAACAATATTTGCTACTGTTGCATGGACGAAATTTATTTATTTACTTATTTATTTAACTACGATGGATAGATGGCAGAACAGAAAGATTCTAGAGCGCAGTTCATCCATATGAAATAAATAATAAAAAAAAAATATCAAATCAATAAAGATTCTAAAGATGCGATGGGAATGAGTCTCTCAACAATAATATTCCCTCCAGTGTTAAATACGACACTGATTATTTTTAATAGTATTTCAGTTGGATTGAAATTTATATTATTTGTTTTATAATCACTTATTCAACGAAGGATTCTTCTTTGGCCGGCACCCTCATGTCTGAGGATTGTGATCCTTTTCGTTCCGAAAGTTCTTGATTTTGTCTCTCCAGGATTCTCTGCATTCTGCATCCCGCATCGCAGCTACTACGGTGGAGCCTGTGGCGGTCTTCGCTTGGTCACTCCAAGGATAGATGGCATTAAATTAATTAGCGCCAAACTATCTACATAAATATTTTTTAAAAACATGTGAAGGTTATGGGTCTCTTCCACTTACATACCCGCTGGCTAGTGTTATAAATAATTCTCTAAATTCATAGATTTTGTCGGACACCTATCTGACTACTAACTTAGCTCAGTGTCGGTTAAATTACATTATCAAAATAATATGCATGTTACCTACAAACCATACAACTGGTTAGCTGGTTGGGATGTTTTTTCTCGCTCGCATTATGTACGATGTGCCAAGTGCGAGAGAAAAGTATATTACTGACACATGCCGCGAGAATTTGGAGGTCGGTCTAAAGAATAAATATTATAAATAATCATTGTCCTTTATTGTCTGCAATTGCGAAAAAAAATATAAAAACAATATGCACGAGCGCATATTTTTTCTCGCTTGCGCGATTAACTCGCACGGTACAGTGTGCCAAGTGCGAGTGAAACGTGTACTAGTGACACGTGCCGCAACAATTTGGCGGTCAGACTACCGGGGGCGTGTCCTCAGTTTGCGGCGAGACATCGCCTGGTGCGTGTGTCGTTTACGCGTCATATTGATTAGTTAAAAATTCAAAATATCGACTTAATTATGAAGCATATCATGAAAACTATTTTTATTGTTTGAATAATCTATTTTTTTTTAAAGTCAAGATATCGATGGAGATTTTTTCTCTTATAAATAGACCCCATTCAGACGACGTGGTTGGTTTAGAGACGCCGTGACGGATCACTTAAAAAATGAGTAAAATAACACAACGTCTGCAAAACTATTTTCGGAAAATGACCCTTATCTCGGCCCATCTATGAGATTTATAACTTATTTTTAGATGGTTTTAAAATACCACAATCCACTAAAATTATCATATACAATATTTTTAGTCGAATTATACGAACGCGATTCCCAGAAACTAAAAAAATATATACACCCATCCCTCGCTTAACACGGAAGATAGGTTCTGCTAGATCACCGTGTTAAAACGAAACCATGCTAAGCGAGACTCAATAAATGCATGAAAAAAGAGAAGATACGTTCTTTTTAAAAAATATTAAAGAAATAGGTAGATATAACTGAAAAATTCCCATTAAAACATTATGAACATAGAAAAAAAAGATATTTATTTCAGGTGCAACGCATTCTTTTTACATTAAAAAATGGACATTAAAGCTTGTCGTCCAGATATACCCTAACCGTTATTCTTGGAAATTCCCGCAGCTGTGCGCACGTCAACAAAGCAAGATTTAATCGAAAAAAAATTTTTTTTCAACAAAACTGAAACCGTGTTAAAGCGAAACCGTGTTAAGCGAGTATCGTGTTAAGCGAGGGATAGGTGTATGTACATTCAATTTCGCGCATTATTACGTTCGGTGTTGGAACAAAAGGACCCAAGGTTATGTCACAATAGTCAATGACCAATGAGTGAAAATGTATATAGCTAGTCGATAGTTAGAGGGCGAACTCGGTTTTGTTGAATTTGTTTGCAATTTGCTACGAGTATGGAACACCATTTTCTCACTTATAATCCCGACATAGAACGAGCTTTAAAATTCCAACGGGACCTCCAGATTTGTGGGGTATTATATTTTGCAAATAAACTTATTTATTAGTGTTAATTATTACCATTTTAATCGATTTTCCATACCATAATGTTGTCCATTTTAAAAATAAGATTTTTTTTTAATTTAGGGAACCCATCTTAAATTTTTCGACAACCATTTTTTTACGGTATCTGGTGGAACGTATCGTACGAGCTTACAACATAAAGATAATAAGAGATATACGATATCTAAATCTCAAATTTGTTGTGGAAACAAACTTGGTATCAATAGAACAATAAAACTAATCAACGTTAATGATAACCAACATAAATTTAGGATCCTGAACACCCAGCAATTTATCAAACGAGCCAAAGCTAGCTCAAAAATTAATAAAAAAAAACGAAAGAACATTATAACAATAATATTATTATATTATTCAATTTAATATTTTATCTAAAACAATACAAATTTTAGAATTAATTTAATAAACATATAAGAGTAATGTATTAAATCTTCCTAAACAAAATAAGGTAAGTTAATATTATTGATGATATTAAATATATTTTGAATACCAAATAAAAATGTAAATCATTTTGATATTAAATTAAAGTTTCGTGGTTAGGGAAAATAATGGTTAAAATAATAATATTTTAACCCCCAACATATAAATGATGATGGCCATTATTTTTATATATAATATAAAAAAAATTGATATAATTTTTCTTTTATTTGCGTCGCTTGAAAAAATTCAGGAAAATTTCAGTCGAGTGGACGAATGGCCTTTCCTCAAGAGACGTTAATTTCATCGCCATTTTGCCCCAGATACTTGGCCATTTCTCGTTGTTTCGTTGTTTTTGTTTTATTTTTAATTACAATTTCCGTTAAAGCTCAAAATAAATTATTGTGCCACTTGCCAATGTTTTTGGGCCTCTCAAATTAAAGGTATTCGTGTTGAAAATTATGCACCCGCTTTTTTTTCTCGTGTCTGTTTTCGATGCTTTATATAGTTTTTGGCCAATTATAATGCACCTGGTGTTTTATGTATAATATATCAATACAAAAATGAACATCGACGATTGAAAATTGTTTTGTAACACGACAAAAAATCTATTCTTTATGTAACGTATACATTTTATTTTCCAATAAGCCACATTTGAATCTTGTGAAATATTCATAAGGGTCCATGAAAAAGATGCGACTGTCAAGAACCTCGTTCCAAAACGAATTTTCCATTTGAGGTATGTAACAACGGGATAAAAACATTTGTGCCAAATTGTTTTGCATGATTTTACATGCGGCATAAACTGAAAAAGGGAATATATATGCACATACATATATCTGACGTCTCGACAACTGAGTAGAAATTAAATTTAAATAACGTCGAGGTAATACTTTTCGATAACGCATTAACACAATTTCAGTTTCGGCTGTTATTATATTTCTCTTAAAAGCATTTCACCTGATACGAATATTCGCAGCGTATTTCACAATTCAATTATATAACTGAAAATTAATTAAGGACGATATTTTATTGAGAAAATTAATTACCGACACTATGTCTCCAGACATTTAGTTCACAAGATCGATAAATAAATTAATACGGACTCATTTCTGTGCGCACATTTTGCGTCATATTATATTTTGAATTATATTAGGGATATCTGTGACAGTTTTGATAATCGCTATTTACACTTCAGGTACCAAAATTGTTTTGTCATTTGTTGACACAGATTGTGTACGACGTGTCCTTTTATATACATAATAACATTTATATGCCATGTTATCGGCAAAACTTATATTTCAATAGAAATATTAT